>JAHBCN010002461.1:103090-161791 GCA_019359885.1 Listronotus oregonensis
GATAAAAAAAAAACCCAAAAAAACTTGGTTATTTAATTTTTTTCACATAAATTGTGAGGTTATATAAAAAAGTGAAAAAAAAAAAATTGTAGCCTTTTTTTATTACCCTACAACCTTGCCTTTTAAATTTTTTTTTCATAGGACTTATAGTTTTGCCGAAAATCGAGAAAAACCCTTTTTTTTCCCTTTTAAAACTCCCCCCCCCCCTTCCCGACCTCAGATCGCCCGAAAATTTTTTTTTTCCTTTTTTTTTTTGTTATATTCTCTTTCTTTTCCAATAACTTTCATCCTACTTTTTTTTTTTTTCTTTTTTTACCTTTCCCAAAAAAGGCCCCAAACCATAGTCTATCAAAAAAAATTAGATAAAAAAAAAAAATGCTACTTACCAAATTACTTTGTGTGGGATCGTTTTTCTTTGGTTATTCTCAAAATGCATCCATTTTTTTAAACCTTTCCCCTTGGACGGAGACCATCATCCCCACCCTTCCCCAGATTTAATTGATTTAAAATTTTTTTTAAAAATTTTTGACAAAATTTGCGCAATTTTTAAATTTTTTTAGTTAAAACTTAAACCAAATCCTTCAATGTTTAATTCGTCAAAATTTTTTGTAGCGCTGCTAATCGTATTTGATTATTACGATATATGGGTTTTGTAACATTCCAAAGACACTCATATTCTCTATAAAGTTCAACAAATTTAATTGTTTCTCCTTTTTGCCCACCCATTTTAACGAAATAAATCAGTTCATTAAAATATTTTTTTTTTATTTTTTTTTTCATTTTCCTTAATACAACTACTATCTACTGGCACTGGCGCTAACTCCCCCAAAAAACTGTTTACATGCGGCAAGTAAGAGGTTAGTAGCGTGGACGGTTGGTGGGGGGACGGTTAGCATGGAAATAGCCGGGGGAAGCTATTCACTTTCCTAGCCGGTCTGCTGGTACAAGTACGGGGCAGGTTCCAAATTTGGTTTACATTGGATTAGTACCTGTCTTGCAAGTTACTGGTACAAGTAACTAACCCATATACTATCCCAATGTAAACGCCGCTTTATTTATTTTAAAAAAACCGTATAGGAATATTTTTCTTCAAACCTTTTTTTCTGGAAAATTATTAATTATATCATTAAAATTAATACTATTTGCTTAAAACAGCGAGGTTATTGGTTTGTAACGGGTCTTGGGATCACCAGCGCCATCTGAATTTATTGCAATTTGAGAGCCTTTTTTGACACAGAGATGATGATTCTGGTCTTTACAATCCATGGTTGATGTAAGGGAAGCCTACGCTGCGTAGGTTAGGCTGGATTCGTTAAATGTTTTTGGTTAATAAAAGCCTAGGCTGAGTGTTAAATAATATATTTTTTTATTAATTTACGATTATTTTTTTTAATTAATCGTTATTTTGCCGCTCATAATATTTGCCTCCCTAGGCTTCAGCCTACTCAGCCTTTGCGTAAATCCACCCCTAAGTATGCACGGTTTTGATTGAGTACACGATTAAATTGAATGCCAAAAATCGATTCTGTATTTTAAGTAATTTATGTGCAATCACTGAAATAAAATTATTTGAAAAACATGAAAGAAAATTAGGCATGAAAAGAATGTTTGGGGAATGTATTTGTTTGTTCTCTTTGTCACTCTACATCATTATGTATATTTAATAAAATCCAGGAAGCACAGTATTTGGTTTGATGCGATTCGTCCAATCAGATTCGATTTTTAAGATGTACCCTTACTAGCAAGCTATATCTATGTAGACCGTACGGTTTCAAAATATGCTTAAATAGAATGTGACGCTACGGCTTGTATTTGTTTCTTGTCTATTTTAGGTCTGTGGTCATCTTCCAACAAAAGTATTCTTTTTTACGATTTCGTAGGAATCAAGTAAGATCGCCGAACAACATATCCTCTTAATTTTTATTTATTTTTTTTTGTGTATTTTATTTTTGCTGAAATTTAAACAGATTTTTTTTTAAATTTATGTATTGACATTTTAAAACAATGCAAAATATTTTAATACTTTAATAAAGAAAAATTCCATTTATCATAAAAATTATTGCCATTTTTTATTTGTATACTTTAATAATTTAAACTTGATATTATAAGTTAAGTTTAAGGTAAGAAGAGCATTATTTGTTCTGAATTTCGACAATTGGCTGACACTTGACTAATATGTACCCGATATATTAGCTAAACATTAAAATGGTATACAAAAATCCTAAATTGATCTGGAGCCGAGAGGGTTTTTGCATGTATCATAGGCTCCACGCCGAGGCTTTGGGGGCTGATAGACAACGTTATTCCCCACTTTGACTTCCCGGTATGGCATCCCTAAAGTGTAGCTTTTAGAAGGGGTGAATTTTCAAACGTGTAGGTAATATCCATGTTCTTGGATCATAGGCCCCACTTTGATTATTGATTTATGTCGTCAAGAAGGTCGCCAAAGTCTGCGAACCCAATATGCCATACCAATATGGTGTCACTTAAGGTCCGCCATACTGACCGAAAGGTGTAATTTTTCCACTGTAGACATGGGCCATGGGCCCCACGCTGTTGTTTCGTTATCTTTGTTTACAATGAACTGTAAAACAAAGAATTTAAAAGCCATACCTATGGGGCGTCGCCAAGTGACCGCCATAATGGAGCAAACATGTCATTTTAGCAATGAACACCCCATTGGCGGTCACTTGGCGATGCCCCGGAGGTATGGCGTTTTGAAATCTTTGTTCTACAGTTTATTGTTGACAATGATCACGAAACAACAGCGTGGGGCCCGTGACCCATGTACAATAATTTTAATAATTTTAGAAAATCCTGAAATATCAATCTCGGATGCGGCATCTGAACTTAATAAAACAGATTATAAAATTTATTTAACCTTAAAATTTTACAAATTTTATCCTTATAAATTTATGTCCGTTCAGAACCTTTCTGAATAAAACATGCAGGACCGACCTAAGTATGCATTGGAAATAGCTAGGTTTATGCAGCAGGATCCAGTTTTTAAATAAAATTCTATTCACCGACAAGTCTTCCTTCACTTTAGCAGGAATGTTTAATCACAAAAATAAACATTATGGGTCCAGAGAAAACCCTCACCAAATTCAGCAAAATAACAATTCTATTGTTTCCATATCTTTCTTGATACTAATATGAAACTTTTTTGTAATTTATTAATATTTTAACCTAAAATATCTCAAAAATGGTTCATCCAAATATCATCAATGTATATATATTTAAAATCAGAAAAAAAAAGATCTTTCATTGTAGCGCATAATATACAGGGTGTTTCATTTTAAAAAGTTGAAGTTGCCTATATTTTTCCATTTTTTTATTGCGATATTTTTTTATTGATAATTTCAAAAGATAATATGGAAAAAATCCTACAATTTTTATATAAAACATTTTTTTCCGTTTTTAAAAATAAAGTCCCCAGAAGCCACGTAAATATAATCAAAGACCCTGTACACAGTGTAAAAATTACACATTTCGGTCAGTATGGCGGACCTTAAGTGACGCCATATTGGTATGGCACATTGAGTTCGCGGACTTTGGCGACCTCCTTGACGACATAAAACAAGAATCAAAGTGGGGCCTATGATTCAGGGACATGGATATTAATTACACGTTTAAAAATTCACCCCTTCTAAAAGCTACACTTTAGGGATGCCATACCAAGAAATCAAAGTGGAAAATAACGATGTCTATCAGCCCCCAAAGCCTAGGCGTGGGGCCTATGATACATGTAAAAACCCTCTGGAGCCGACTCCAGGTCTAAAAGGCCAGATTAAATCAAACAGTGGCTGTTATCTAAAAAAATGAGCATTTTCATTATTACTGGGTTATTAGTGTAATGCGGATGGTATTCGATTTGAATGTCCGATGGCTTTGGTTGGTTTTGTCCAGTTAGAAAACTGTTTTATAGAGAAGACGTTAATTAAAAGAATGACTTCGAATTACAAGTTACTTAAAAGAAAGGACTGTCTTTCATTCATTTTATCATTGACTTTTAGTTTATGCGAATTAGCACACTATAAAAGTAATTAAAAATAAAGAACTAATACAAAGAATCCTCTTACATAAACACTTTAGTAACGCATTTAATATATTAACAGTTGTGTAACATCCATTCCAAATTCTTTCTATGTGCATTGCTTATAGGTAATAACAACTATCATTTAACTTTTACATCTTATGCCAAATACAAAAAAAATTAAATTAATAAAACAGAATGTTGAATACAATCTTCTTCGTAAATATGAATGTAGCCTTTCCCTTTTACACCCATTTCAAATATTTTCTGCGTTTGGTAACACTACTTAAAATGGTTTAAAAAAATAAGTTAAGCGAGTACCTGTTGGGCAATTAGTATACAATATATACTCGAATGCATGTTCTGGTAAAGAAGTTCCTGAAATACAAGGTGTTACATATTTAATCCATTAAACGGTAAAATGTAGGTTGGGTTAATTATGGCAGGGTTATTTTTCTGACAGTCTACCAGGATTAGACAAAGAGTGGCCGCAAAGGTAGCCTATTTTCTCACTTTTGTCGGAGACCTTAAAAAAATCCTAAAAATATTCTGCATCTTTCAAATTATTGGTAATAAAAAGTTAAGATGGACATATTTTTTGATTTTTCAAAAAATATCGAAAACCCCCCTAATTAGGGGTTAATATGATGAGGCAAAACTAAAAATTAAAATATAATCTTACAAAAAAAATAATTTATTTTCATATTAATAAATCGCCAAGAGTTCTAAATCATTCTCTTAATATGAAAAAAATCAAAAATTACTTGAAAAATCTAGGAAAAACTACTAAGGTATTTTAAATTATTAGAACTTCTAATCGTATACTTCCCACCAGTGTCTATAAGATAACCACCCCTGTAACGAACGGGTGAACTGCCCCGAAGTTGATAACATACGAAAATATAATAGCAATATTTATAAGAGAACTCGAATATTTCATAATAGTTCTTGCATTTTTGATCAGAAAAATTACGCTTACTAATTATTCAAAACTTTTTAAAAAAATCAACCCTTATAGGTGGTAAAATCATCCCTAAAATATAAAAAAAAATTACTTAAAAAATTTAGGAAAAACTATTAAGATATTCTAAATAACTGAAAATTCAAACCGTGTATAGTCTGTCTCAAAGTATATCGCTATGACTTTTGACGGACAATACCCCAATAAAACCTTTAACGATTTTATTACCTATTGTTATTGGGTAAACCCACTATTTCATAAGGGCAGGGGTGAGCCAGGTATTTCTTGAGTATTGACCATTTGGTATATAAATATTTGGTCTAATATTTTAGTGGCAGTGTTGAATAACCGTCTTTACTGTGCGTTTCGAAAAAGTGGTTTTACGAGAATAGAACTATGTCGCGTCGAAATTATTTGTCATTAGATGCAAAACAGGTTGTGAAAAATGTATATGAAACTTTAATCAATAGAGGACTAATGAAACAAGAAGCTTTAAAAGAAACCTGTCTACTTACAAAAACTCCAATGCAGCTATAAGGGTTATTATTATTAGTGAAGAATTGAACAAAGAAAAAAACGTAGTGATTTTCAATCTCACCATATAGACCATAGTGATCAGGACCTAATAAGAAGGAAAATATATTGTCTTTATGAAAGCGGAGTTGTTCCCACCTTGGATAAACTGAAAAAGAAGCTAGACGAAGACGAAACCAATATAAATATTAGCCGTGCCACCCTCCATAGAGTTGTTTGTAAAATGGGATTTAAATATCTCAAAATAGACAAAAGACAAGTAGTTATGGAATCGCACAAAGAATCTAATTTTTTCTGAGAAATAATTTTTGGGGGATGGTTTTTTATTGGGTAAAGGAAGAGATCAAAATAAATTTTATGCCAGGGACCCATTGTGTCTCAAGATATGGGAAGAGTATTCCCAGTTGAGTTTGATTTGCATTACGGATTAAATTTTTGGGGAAATAAGCAAAACTTTTTTATAGGCACTTTTTAAGCAGTACGAATATTGGTATTTATTTAAATTTTCATTTTAATGTCATGGGCTCCCATCAATATATTTTTTTGTATTACGAAAAGGTATTTTAATTGCACAGATAATTCCTAAACCCAAAACTTGTTTGATACTTATTGGTTAAACAAATAAAAAATATTTTATAGGATAATGAAACCAAATTTATTAATTTATATCTTAAAGACCAAATCAACTGGAATTCGATATAAAATCCTGGTCTCTATTGCAAAATATTACTGGTAGATAAAATATCAGATTTAAAATAAAGAAAATTAAAATCATTAGATTATTTTTCGTATGTTAATAAGTGCTTTAAGCTTTTAAAATTGCTAGTAAGCTAACTTTGTCCTGCCAAAAACTTGTCTTAAATGTATTAAAAAAATTCAGCTTAGTAACAGTAGAAATAAAGCTATTTCTTGTTATTTATGCATTTCTTAATTCTTTTTTCTGGCATTTGGAATACAGGTAGGACTTTGTCCTTAAATCCTAATTTTGCAGTAAGAATATGTTGTCTTAGTAGAGCAGAACTATACTATAAGTTTCTAGTAAAGAAATTGTATCGTATTAAAATATCTATTAGATTTATTTGTGTTCAAATTTATGAATTTTAGTTGTATGTTTAAACTTTTATAATTAATCACTTAAAACCTTAATTCATGTAAAATACACTTAAAAGGCATACTATGTGATAAAGCAGTTAATTGCATTAATTGTCTCTCTTAATGCTTTCAAAATTTGCCTGCATCTAATCGAATTTGTAACATCCTATATAGGTACCCGAAGAAGTAAAAGTAAAAGTAATATAGGATAGTTTATAAGAGACGATAATAATATAGTAGTAAATAAATGTATTCGTTTTTAGGATCAATAAATTTAAAATTAATAGGAAGTTAACATCGTGGGAACTATTTCTTTTTGATAGAATCTTCCGCAATGTAGGGAAATGTTCAAAATAACTCATCCATTTTTTTTTTTTAGACTAATTTTGTATTATTTTAAACATCTACAGTAAAAGTTAAAAGTTTATAGTCAATTTCATCCATTTTTTTAAAACTTACTGTCTTAAAAATAAATAAATTACGTAGAGTCAGTAAAATAACATGGAGTTATTAAAGATGTGTTTAAATAAAACCGATCTTTAAAATACAGCATTAGATTTAATTTTCTACACAAAAAATTGTAAACCGTTATATACGAATATAAGCCTATGAATATTAGTATGCGTAGCATGCTGATGATATGATATTTAAAAAAATATTCCTAATATTAAGCAGGGGTTTCTTTTTATAATATTCTCTATGACGTCGATCAACTGCTTAATTTAAACAGATTATTTTAATTTTATGTTAAAAAGAGTGCCTTTAAAAATTTTAACTTTTGAAAAAATATATTTTAAAAACGCTGTTTTGTGTATGATACTTCCTACATATTATTTATATAATATCACTTTAAAAGAAAAGTGACATATGTCCAAAAACGCAATTTTTGAATTATATGAAAAAAAAAAACAAAAAAATATGACAGAGAATACCCTAGATAAGTTTATTAACTAAAATTTGTCAACTCCACTGCGATTCTATTGGCTCTGCCACACGAAAATCGTCACATTTTTCCTTAAAATTTGACTACTCAAGACGGAATTTGACGATTTTTATATAAGAGTTTTTATAAGAAAAATGACTTTTTTGTGTAAGTATTAGTTAACCTATTGATTAAAATGTTAGAAGGAAAACAACATAACTTTAAATTTGTTTTAATCTATTTTCAGAAAAAGTTACATAGGTCAAAAAAAAACATAAAATTAATAAACTCAAAATCAAAATAATTTAAAAATCGTGATATGTCATCAGTAGAGTCAACCCTGGTGCAAAAAATGATGAATATATAATTATTAAAAATCTAAACTGAAATTTTTTTGTTGGCCATTTTCTCAAAACCAAGTTTTGAGTAATGTCACTTCTCTTCCGGGGTGACGATATGACACAAGTAAAAGCAAACTTTATGGTCATTCCCTTATTTACAATATTAATTGATAAGGGCATTGGGTTCTTAACATTTTCTATCATTTGGTTATATCATAAAATTCTTTTCGTATTTTATACTTATTTTAATGTTTCATCGATTAAAGGTTGCAATAAAAAACTTTAATAAACCTTATGCAGAAAAGTATGAAAAATCTCGATATCCTTACAACATCAAAGAACTACTGCAACTTTTGTATTTAGCTTTCTTTTACCTTTTTAACCATTTAGGGTCAGGCAAAGGAAGATCTGGAAAGGCTATTTTTCGCTCGACATAGTACCAAGGCGCTCGAACATAGTAGTACCAGGATATGACTCGCTCCACTGGATCCCGTACAAGATTAATATAAATGGGCTCTGGTAATCCATATCTGAAAACAAACGTTGCAATTGTTAAAAATACATATTATTTATAGTATTTCGCCTTTTTGTTGTCCTTAATCCAAAAGACACATTTATAAATTAGTTTAAAGTTCGCTTATAAAAAGATGTGAATCATAATTTATTGAATTATGACAACCTTTTTATAAGCTCTTTCTCTCTGTCTCTCTCTTTCTGTTTTTGTATATATATATATATATATATATATATATATATATATATATATATATATATATATATATATATATATATATATATATATATATATATATATATATATATATATATATATATATATATATATATATATATATATACATACATATATATTTATATATAAACAATGTTTAATTGTACCTAAAGACAGAGACATCAATCATTTAGTTATTCTAAAAAAGGAAATCAACAAAATTGACAATATTTTTAAATATACTTTTATATATGTTATGCAGAAATGAGTTACACGCGCGCAATATTTTCGAAAAGCATTTAATTTATTATGCAATAAAATTAATATAAAATTCTGTAGATACAAGGTCCACTATTTTATAAGGATTACGTAGGAATTAAAACCTTTTAAAACGTATAAAAATATACAAAGTGAAAAAAATTATTTTAATGTGCGATAGTGGAGCTCAAAACAAGTCAAAAAGTTGCTATGACATATGTGTCCAAACTTGACAGATTTTTGTCTAAAGGATATGAAAGTTATAAGCTTTGGAAACAATTATTTCTGAAACGCTTAACAATTGGCATTTTCGTCCTTATCGCTCATCGGTAAATTCATTGGCTAATAAAAAAAACTAAGTGTTAAATGTGTCAGTCTACAAATTAAAAAAATATATGTTAATAGTAATAATTATGTTTCTTCCGGTTAAACATTTAAAAAACAATTGGCCACAGCGCTGCGGTCCGTCAAGTCAGTAGTCACTTTGTGTTAGGCCAAGTCGCTGCGGTATTTTTGTCTGTTTTTTATTTCGTGCCTTGAAGTTCAAAATAATGGTTTCAAACCGGGAATATGCCCATATATTAATAATTTACGGCCAGGTAAACCGTTAGGCTAATCTAACAGCTCAAATTTACCGTAAAAGATTGCCACAACGGTACCAAAGGCTTTTTGAAACGGATGTGTAACCAAGAAATACTGGGGTACAAATGTAACTGTGGAACAAGAAAATAATTTTGAAAATCGCTAAACAAAATCCTCGAACTTCGAGGTCATTAGGCCGAATAAACGTATCACTACCACAATTCACAGCAGGTTTTTTTTTCTAATTAGAGATATTCTATTCTTAAGCAAAATAAAAAGTGCTGTTTACATAATAATTTGTATTCTTTAAATGGATTTAAGCTAAAATTTTGTGTTGTGTAAGTACAATTATTTTTATTAAAATAATGTAAATAAACATTTCTATAAAAAAATGTAAATATTTAAATCTCGAAAAAAAAAAACGTTTAACTTTCGACTTGATGAATGATGAATGTTGCTAATTTTTTTAAACTTTAAAAGGCCATATTTCGAAAAAAATAATTTTTGACCCATGTGCTTTTGGCTTGTTTTTTAGGTCCACTATGATTGCCCATTAAAATCGTGAGCATCATACTTTTTACACCCTGTATAATTTTTTTCTTTTGTCTGTAGCTGTCTTAAAGAAGCGAAGTACACTTTTAGAATACCTCATCGTAAAGTATTTTATAGATTTTAGATAGATGTTTAAGTCAGGTTTATTTTTTTATCATTTTTGTATCTACACGATGACGTTGGTAAAACACACATGTTTAATATAAGCAGAAGGTGGTTCATAACTTGACACAAGAGCCGATAATGCCGCTTGATCTTCAGGCGCCAGTCTAATAGTTTCCACTCTCTGAACTCTGTCCTGGTGAAAACCAAAGTCGTTTCTGATGCTCAGTCTTCTTAAAAGTTCCATTAGGGTTTGGGAGCCTACTTTTGGCACTCTGTTGAAAAAAACTATATCTTGTTGGGCTTTTCTTGTATTGTTAAGTTGGTATGGTTCCAGTGTTGACATCTAGAATGGTTAAAAAATAAAAAAAAATGTTGGTGATATTAACGCAAGTTATTGGTAAAAAAAATGTGGATATCTTTACTTTGATTGAAATAAATAATGATAGTTTTATTAACTTCCTTAAATTTTTGACATGAAAAAGATATTTTTTAACTTTGGTTTTTTTACTATTAATTAAGTGCTTTTTTAATTAACTTTATAGTTTTCTACTAAAGCTACATTTTTGGTATAAATAATTTTATGGATAATGCTTTATTTTGCTAATCTTTATAATGTTTTTAATGTGGTTAAAACTGTACTTTAATGACATAATATTAATGTTAGCTAAAAAAATTCTAATTAATAAAAAATATTGGTAAAAAACAGTTGTAATAACCTGTCTATTTAAAGAAATATGCAAAACATATGATTATTATTTTTTTTATTTTTAGGACAGTTTACGAAGGCTTGCGTATGGGCTGGATTTTTAAATAATTTGTCCATTTTTCTTACCTCGCCGGTACTTTGAAGCAACTTCATCATTGCTTTAACCCCAGAACTTGGTGCTGGAGCACTATAACCTAAAATGTTATGAATTAATTACAGAAAAAATAACAATTAGGACTTTAACTTAATTTAAAACAAAAACAATAATTGTTAAGCAATTGAAAACCGCACAGATTTAAAACGTCAAATCATTCTTGCAGGAGCTATTTAGGAATATAACTTGGACTTTATTGCCCTATTTTTTTAATATACTTTTTAAGGTTATCATAAATTTAATCAAGTAAACTAATATTATTATAATTTTATAAGTTTTGTTCAGTTTATAGACTTTTAAGATGATTTAATTATTATTTTTATTATGTCTATTATAGACAACGCAATCGTTATAATGGTTAGTATAATTCTTGACGCAGTAAGCTACGGATGGTAACAAGTGCTTGAGAAGGTACATAGTTATATGCTTCCTATAGATAAATAAAAGGCTAAAGCCTAAGGTAAGAAGAAGAAGAAGAAGAAGAAAAGTATTAAATGAAGAGGGTTTAAAAGTAGTGACATTAAATAAGCACAAAAATGGATTTTATCTCACTTGCGATATTTTTTCCGGATAGTGTGACACCTAAATAATAGGTTATTTTTATATTAACTGGGTTGAAATTAAAATTTAGATTAGGATACGCTGCCACCAGAACCACATCTGGTTTTTAGTTAAAATTAACAAATTGGACTATTAAAGTCTAAAATATATTTTAAATCCAAATGTTCTAATACAGCGTTGAAACTAATTGGTGCTGTAATAAAAGAGGCAGCTGATCACTACCCCAGTAGCAGTGCAGTTTGAAAAGTAGTAAAATCCGAGGTAAAATCCAAAGACGTTAATAAAAGTAGAAAAAACACAAAAAATTATAGACGTTTTTCAGGAACAAGGACTTTTATACAATAGGTTTTGTCTCAGAGTTTTTCCTTACAAGCCTTCGAGCTTATTTGAAGAAATTTAATTCTGGTAGTTCATCTGAAGTGTAGAAACTGTGTATAAAACAAATCCAACTTAAAAAAAAAATCGTAAATAATAGAATGTATGCAACTCCCTCTATACCTTTCTCTTGACGAAATAACAAATAAATTTTTTATAACTTTTTTAGCACTTTTTCTCTGAGAATGGTTTACTTAACATATTATTTTCTCTTAATAAACTAACAAGCGAAACTAAAAAGAAAATTATTTAGATTTTAAATTTTACTGTTTATTTTAGCTAGTTTTATTCTATATACTTACCTGAAACTAATTGATTGGATGATATTATATCGTCTGGTTGCAGTCTTATTTTCCATCTCTTGAGTTTTGTGTTTAAATCACGGGTATGTAAAAACAGAAATAATGTTGTTGAAATGGCTATTAGAGCTGACCAATTCACTAGTCCTGAAAAAAATATTAAATTTGCTTATTAATATTTAGTAATTATAAATAATAATTGTTTATTATGATGTAAATAAGTTATCCTTGTAATTTAAAAATTCCAAAACATCAATTTTTTTTTGGTGTCTCTGATTTTTTTATATGTCACAGTCTTATATAAATTACTTTTTAATACATTGTTAATCCCTTTGTGCTTAACAAATAGTTTTACCAATAAGTGTGTTGGATGATAAAACCTTATAACCAAAATGATGGAAACATTGTTAAAACTTGAAAATGTATCCGAACAATTATTCTGAAAGACTACAGCCACAGACAATATTGTTTAAGAGTGCATTTACGCTACACCTTAGGGGTCGAGGCGAAAGGACGCAGACATGGGCGGAGACTAACAAACTCCCACTACCACAATTTTCGTGTAGCCGCATTAAAAATATTATTTTTATTTAGGTTTTTCCAAATTAGGTATTGATGCGATGTTGTTTCCGATTGCAAGGAGATAACGTTTTTTTGTATCTTTTGACAGCTCAGGAAGGATTTTTCATGTACATAATATATAATATATGCTAGACATATACATATACATACATGCTCCTAAGTACCAGAGTACCGTGAGTGCCCGGTTTCCGATGTTTAACCCATATTTTTCCCAGTTCCGTCAACGCTGTCCAAGCACTGAAACATCAAATATTGCATTTCACAGTACCTTTAAGACAACGCGGTAGTGCCACCACGGACGTTATTTTAAATAACTACTACCAAATATGTCTCCCCGGCAGGTTCGAACCTGAATCGCCGGCGTGGCGACCGAGACTCTGACCACTACGCTACCGGAGAGACATTTTTTGAAATATGAGTCGAGTTAAGAAAAATAGTATCTAAACTAACCGATTTTAGGGTGACTTTCACTCAAGGAAATATTAAAAACAAATCCAAAATTAAAAACTATTACAACAGAAGCTAGATTTAAGTGTTGGCTTTCAATGGTTTTGTAAATTATCGATAAGTTATACCGTTTTTGAGAAAAACATTATGCCCCGAACCCTTAATTGGATCCATTGTGTGGCGCGAATGGACTCTTAAGTCCATTCGCGCCGCGTATTAATCAGAAGAGATGTTCAAAATGTTCTCCGTGGTCTATTTTTAGACGAAACACTTTTTTTCGTTATTAATAAATTTTTGATCCGGTGCAAGAAAGTTATTAAAAAAATAAGGAATTTAATTGTGTCCCCTAAATGTTATTTAATTTAATCAAATTCATTATGCAAATTGTAATATGATTTGCCCATCTAAGAGTATCGTCAGATCAAATAATTTTTAAAGACAATAACTTAAAAGCATAAAAACATATACACTCAGGGGCAAAAAAAACGCAACAGTGAAATTTTTGTAAAATTTGAGGAATCACACTTTTTTATTTTTAGGCTGATTTTCATTAATTTTTTAGAAAACTTTAGGTAAAATGAACAATTTATAATCCACCTATTTAGTCGTTTGATAAATGTTCGCGTTTAGTCATTAAACAGGGTTAATTAAATGGTTGCTTCATGACCTTATTTTATAATACCCTGTGGAATAATTACGAAACCAAAAAATTTTTAAAGGTCAATATTCATTAAGAACCCTTCATTTTTACAGTTTGTCATTTGGTTCATGTCTTTATGTGCATCGGTTCAATTTTAAGAGCAAAATTAAACATCTCGCTACTTTAAAAAATATTTACGAGTAGGCCTTGCTCGTTGTTGCCCTAATGTCAGTTTAACGACGTTTCACGCCAGTCATGGTTTTAAGTGCCGAGAATTGGCAAAAGCTGTTGCACTTGTCGAAGACGGACGTAGTTATGAATATATTGCAAGAATTCTTCATGTTCATCGCTCTACAAAAAGTATTCGAGCGTTTTCTGCAAACTGGCAGATTTACGCGTGCCGGCTAGAGTGGCAGAAGAGGAAAAACTACTGCTGTTGATGACAGATTTCTTCAAATTATCTTTGCGGGATCGCCATTTAACATCTTCAAGAAGTCCGAGGTAGAAACGTTAGTGTGTGGACAGTTCGTCGAAGATTAAAGGAGTTTGGCCTAAAAGCATGCAGACCAAACTGGACCAAACTGCTTCGCCGTCACCGAGTAGCTAGGCTGCAGTGTGCCAATGAAAATTTAAATTGGAACTTACAGCAATGGTAGAATGTTCTTTTTACTGACAGATCCAGATTCTGTTTACATTCTCCAGATGGATGAAAAAGAGTATGGAGGAGGGCCGGAGAAAGATTTTCAAAGTGCACGTTTAGTCCCCGCCTGAGTCAAGGAAAAGGGTTAGTAATGGTGTGGGGAGGAATAACTCGAGGGGCTTGCTCTGACTTGGTTGTCGTCGCTGGATCGTTGACTGTTCACCGATATATAGACGAGATATTAGCCAATCACGTTATACCTTTCAGTGTACTTGTCGGTAATGACTTTATTCTCATGCAAGGCTCCATACAGCAAGATGTGTCACAATACCTGGCGGAAGTTGAAATCAACAAAATGAACTGGCCAGCATGTTCGCCTGACCTCACGCCATAGAGCATGTGTGGAATATGCTAGGTAAGCGGTCAAAGAGGCGTGAAGTAGCTCCCGCTACGGTAGATGAGGTTCGTTTAGCCCTTCAGGAGGAATGGCAAAATATTCTCAAGACGCTATTCGTAACTTAATTGACAGTACGAACCGCCGTATGCAGGCAGTTATTAGAGCCAGAGGTGGGAATACAAAATATAAGGTTAAGTTTGTTTGTAAAAAAAAAATGTTTCTTTAGGTTAGTTAAGTTAAAGTTTAATTGGTTTGTTAATAAATAAAAAATGTCTTTTTTAAGTAGTGGGATGTTTAATTTGGTTTTTTTGCTAAATTGAACCGATGCACATAAAGACATAAACCAAAAAACAAACTATCAAAATGAATGGTTCTTAACGAATATTGACTTTTAAAAAAATTGGAAAAAGTAATTATTCCACAGGGTATAATGACTAAAACGCGAACATTTATTAAACGACTAAATAGGTGGATTAAAATTGGTATTTTACCTAAAAATTTCTAAAAATTTATGAAAATCAGCCTATAAATAAAAAAAGTTGTAATTCCTCAAATTTTACCAAATTTTCACTGTTGCGTTTTTTGCGCACATGAGTGTATAAAATACAACCACTAACACCAATATGTCAGGCAATACTTTTGTTGGCCTTAAAGTTAATTTTTAATGTGAGTGTCGTAAATTCTACTAAACTTTCACGATGTAAATTACTAAAAAGTTGTCGAAGATTTATAGTGATTCTCTTGAACAATTGACGTTAGTGGCAAAGTTTATGATAACTAAGCAAGTGCCACTTATAAGATCCTAATGATCACAATAGGTATTTTTCTGCAACTGAAATTATACAGTCCTTTATTTCAAAAATCCACCCAAAATTCTTTTCTAAAGAAAAAAAAAAAGGAAACAATTTTACAAGTAAATATTCAAAATTTAAAGGCTAATATAAACTTGAAGAAAGTACCGTTATTTTCGGTAATCTGAACCTTTTGAAAAACAATAGATTATCCATCTTAACAAAATGGTTTTTTTTAAATAACAAAGCAATGTCCGAAAAAAAAAAAAGAAAAAAATAAACCTGAAAAGTGATTTATGTAAGTAATTATAATTTACCGTTTGTAAATTCGCCTTGGAAATCTATTTAATATCGATTTTATAATAATAAAATACAAATCATCATCTTTTAAAAATCTGGTTTTGACGTAATTTTACCAAACTAATTATTTGAGACCATAAACGAAAATAAATTTAAAAAATATATGTTAAGAACCCTTAAGGAGAGTTTAGTTAAAAACAACTTAAGTGACCAAAAAGTGATGGTGCAAGCCATTAAGATATAACCATATTTTGTTAGGTAATGGTAATTTTTTTATAACAATACAAAAAGTAAGTAAACTTTTTGGGAAATATGTTAAATTAAAGAGGTACCTCACAATATATAGGGAAGACAATATATATATATATATATATATATATATATATATATATATATATATATATATATATATATAATATATATATATATATATATATATATATATATATATATATATATATATATATAATATATATATATATATATATATATATATATATATATATATATATTTATACATAATTAGTTAACAGGGTAATTTTAAATTTGATTATTGTAACAAAGTTATTGTAATTTAATTACGACGAGAACATGATGGCTCAAGTTATACACAATAAACAATGGTACGAAACAATGCTTGGTAAAGGAATACTTGAAAGCGGCACTTCGTATTGGTTAACCAGATAGTGTTAATAAAAAGATAATATTGGCTGACTTCTAGCAGACGCCGTAAAAATACCTATAAAACACTGCACTGGGGTAGCTAGGATTTTCAAACTTTTTTATTTTAAAATTAAGACATGAGACCCATACTAAATATATACTAGATGCTATTAGCCACAAGGGGAACACTTTAGTAAGAAAATTTTATTTTGGGATTTGCGAAAAAAGTTGATTTATTTATCGCCTCGCCTCCCCCCAGAGAAAATCCAAGTTTTAAGAGTAAATTATCAATTGTAATCGTAAATTTAATCAAATTTTATCGGAAATCCAAAGTTTTGCAAAATTATCATGAATTTTCAATTCAATTATTTTAAGCATATTTTCAGATGCCTCTAACTTTAAGAAATATGCAAACATTTTCGCGTTATTTGAAAGTTGACCATAAAATTTGTTCAAATTCACGAAAAAAAATACAAATAGGATTCAATTTTAAAACTTATATTTTTTCGAGGGGGTATAAAAAAAAATCAAGTTTTTTCGCAAATCCCAAAATGTTTTTTACCCATGTGTTCCCGTGGGCTATAACATCTGGCTTATATTTGGTGTGGGTCCATGTCTCACCTTTTAGATAAAAAAATTAAAATCCTAGCTACGCCAGTAAAAGCTATCCGTACTCCACATTGCGTCGGTGGGCTAGGAGAGAAATCTTTTTCGTGGAAGAAGGTTTATTAATAAGACGAACATTTTTAATTTGGATGGAATCAAGAATACCAAGTCATATGGGAGACCCCATCCCTCAAATGTTAGAACAGTATTTTAATCAGGGCCTGACTTAGGATACATACAAAGTATGATGATTGAAAGGTAATAAATACTTTCTGGCTTGAAAGAGGAATCCGGACTTTTTTGAAACTGCTGTAATTATAGCAACAGACATTGTTTTGTCTCAAAAGTATTAAATTGGACAAGATTTTAATAATAATGGCTTAAGGCACTGAATATAAAATAAAGAATATCGTTGCAAGTGAATGATGATGGTTACTCTTCCAGCTTCTCCCAAATAAATGCTGGGGTGCCCCAAGGCTCAGTGCTAGGACCCACGCTGTTTCTTCTACACATTAAAAAACTTCTCTCTTCCACAATCAATCCCATTCATAGTTTTGCTGACGATAGCACCCTCCACTCTAGCATTCGTCGACGTTACCTTTGAGAATAACCTTAACTGGCACAAACACATTACATCCATAACCTCAGCAGCTTCAAAAAGCTTGGATTCCTCTTTCGACCTATAAACTACTTTTCTTCTTCCATTCTGTATGTATGGGAATGGCGTCCCCTACAACAAGAATGGACTCCATTCAAAGAAGAGCCGTTCGTCTTATTAATAATCCAACGCTCACAGAAAGGCTTCCTTTTCTTGCCCACCGTCGAGCTGTAGGGGATCTGTCGCTCTGCTATAGGTATTTTCACGGCTTCTGCTCAGAGGAATTGGCCAGTATAATTCCTTCTCTGGCAGCTCTCAACAGAGCAACACGTAGTGCAACTTTTATGCATCCTTTTACAGTTCAGTTAGAGAGGCCCCGAACTTCCCGCTTTCTTCGTTCCTTCATTCCTAGAGTGTCAAGACTATGGAACCTGCTGCCCGCAGAAGTTTTTCCTTCTCCTCCCAATCTCCAAATATTTAAGTCCCGTGTGAACATACTCCCTCTCACCACACTTAAGACACCCACGGTACGTTAGTACTTAGGCATCAGCCTTCTTGGACTGTCTCAAGATAAAAAAAAGAATGCTAGTTAAAAAGATAAAACTTTTTACTCTTAAGTATGATTAAATAGGCTATTTTATAATACCACTGAAATCTTGGGCTTCCATCGTCTTTATTTGTAATTCTAAACAACGTTCTGGTAAGTGAATATATATATATATATATATATATATATATATATATATATATATATATATATATATATATATATATATATATATATATATATATAATATATATAATATATAATCTTTAACCGCTTAACTCTATGATTTTTTTTCAATTAAAAAACAAATATCTTAAAATGTAATGTATTTAATGTAACATTACACCGGCAGCAATATTGTTTTGAATCTTTAAAGACTGTCGGTTAATATAACAGAAAGAAATATATTATTTGTGGTGTATGGAGCTTTACTTGTACTGTGTGTACTCGGTAACTGTAGGTAAACTGCATAATATTTTAGTATTTTTTGTCTGAGATTATTAAAGTAATTACAGTAGTAACTTTAGTCCAAAATTATATCACAATAACTCGAAATGTATTCAAATAAATTATGCTGAATGTTTTCTCTCTTTTTTCTGTTCGAAAAATGCAATGTAATTTAATAAAGATGGGAAAGCGGTTAAGGGGCGTTATTTTAAAATTATTTTGGCTAATGTGTTTTTTCAAAAAGACAAAAGAGTAAAACTACTAAGTATAGTTTAGCAATAGGGCAGATTATTTTAGAATTATATTTTAGATAAGTAGGAAAGTAATTAATAAAAAATGGTAAGAAAAGTTTAAATACAACAATCAAAAATACAAAATATTAGCGATTAGCGATTATACAGCGCATATGTATCTAAACATAATTTAATATTTAATAAAGGAAGAAATAATTATCTTTCTGCACAAATGTTATTAAATTAATATGAAGTGTTAAAAAATTAAAGATTACTTCATGTACACTTAATTTAGGTAATCAAACCAAATACATTAAACCATTGCGTAAACATCTGAATATAAAACAGGTTAAATATTATTTTAAAGTTTACTAAAAAAGGTTCTTAGTAATTTTTAATTACTTGTGTAAGAATTAATGGTCAAAAATATTTTTCAAATACTAGGGTTTATTATTATACAAACAATTAAAAATACATTAGCATAACAAAGAGGTTTCAGAATACCAGAATCAAGACAGTCCGGTAATATCTATACAAACAATGTAAAAATAGACCTTTCACTGAAGTGCTGTTATTTGCTTTTCTTTGAACAAATAAATAATTATCTCAAGTGGAAGAATGAAATAAAATGGAACAGTAATTCATTATCACTCACTTTAATGGGTTGGCCATTATTAGCAGTTTTCAATATTTTCAGAAATATAGATTTTTTACACGTTATTTAAATGTTTGTTTAAGGGTCATAGACAGTGATTTAGGTTAAATAAAAGATCTTTTAAACACGTGTTCCAATCTAAAAATACAATGTTATAACTGGTAAGCATCTTCAGCCATCTTAAAGTGTATACTAAATAAGCTACGTGTCAACAAGTGTAATTATACATAAAGTTATTGAGGGGTTAGCCGTAGTTTACATTTGGTTCAAAATGGTTTTAAACATTCCTGTTATCTGAAGAGGGTTTGCTAAAATATTCAGGATTTGGCTAATGACTGCTGCTGGCTTAATTCTTTTTCTTTTAATGCAATTCTCTGTTTATGAATTTAAAATCTAATTATCTCACAATCCTGGGACAACGCGTGGTCAGCTTTCCCAGACATTTCGGTTTTTTCCTCGCAAGTTTGTTGACTGGTTATTCGTTGATTAAACTGGTCTATTGCTTTATTTAAAATATTTATATTTTTTTGAAATTGTCCGTTTTTTTTTAACTTTTAAAATTTAAATTATAAAATAGTTGCAAAATGCTAAGAGTTTTACAAAAAAAAAGCTAAAAGTACTTTTTCTTTATCAAAAGGTGCTTTTTTATTCTTTCCTTATTATGAAATTTAATACAATTTGGTTATTTACATGTTGAAACACTGAAATGGCTACAGGCACCATTGCACGTAGGATAAAGTTAATTTTTTAATACATCTCTACAAAAAAAATACTATTTCCATAAAAAATTCTTGTTGCGTACTTGCCAAAATTTTTTATCTCCCTATGATGAGACTGCTTCGGTTTTAGTCCCAGGATGAACTGATCAGTTACCATTGACCCTTTCAACTGAGCACAATCCATTCTATATCCCTTGCCCTGAACCAAAGCGGTCCCATTCTGGAGAGTTTAAAGACGAAAATTATTGCGAGTACCCAATAAAGACTCTTTAATTCATAATCCACTAGTCCGGACAAATTAGACCAAAAAATAAGATTGAAAGTACTTACATTTACATCAAGCTGAAAGCAAATAAACTTGTTCAAAACATAATTAAAAATAACATTTCAAAATTCCCCATCGTTCCCGTATGTGGGAAAAAATTGACTCGAGTTCAAAGATAAAAAAACGGGTTTTTCGCGATTTTCTTCAAAACAGTAAGTTTTATCGTAAAATTACTTTTTATAAAAATTGTAGATCATAAAATTATATATAAAAAAGGTATTTATAATTTTTTTCCTAGAAGCCACCGTTCCTGAGATATAAAAAAAGTTGTAAGCGTCGTTGTATGTACATGTTTCTACGCCACCTCTGAGGTAGTGTACTTAGCGCGTTTTTTTTTAAAGTGTAGGCCTATTCTACAGGTCTTTTGTGATTCTGTTTAATTGGAAACTATTGCATAATAATAGATATTTGCAAGGGTTGGAATTGATAAAAGCGATGGAAATAACAAACAGTAGAAAAATTTATTCGTCTGATTCATAATCTTCAATTACTTCTTCTTGCTGTTCTCCTTCTTCTCATCATCCTGGTGTAAGTGAATTGCGTCAGTATCAAAAGAATCCTCTGCTGTTGGTGATTCCACATTAGAACACGACCAGCTTTGATAATTCGTGCATGCCAGAGAACAAAACAGTTCAACTTTTTTGCAACAACATTTAACACTGCAACCCTTTTTAAAGTTGCAAAAAAATTGTGTTTAGCAGTTTTTCCGGCGCAGGTGGGAGTAAAGTCTGAATTGGTTCTAATGTGGCAACTTCCAACCCCAATCTTTTTTGGTCTAGCTGATAACCAAGCCACACTTGAACTTGGTAATATACCCGAAAAAGATGTTGATAAGTAGGAACTGAGGTTGGGGAAAGACAAGCTATGTCACGGTTAGTTTTTATTCCTAGGTTTGTTTTTAATAATTTAGTTTGTTTACCTTAATGCAGGTCGGTTTTCATTTTTTTTTTTTATTTATTTTTGGCAAAAGGCTCCAAATTTGATTGTAAGTGCTGGGTTACTTCTGTTTTTCTATCGTATTTGGATCCTACCTTATCTTTATTTGCTTTTACACCTCGTAGTATTGGGTACTAAAAATTAACATTTTTTGGGCAGCATGGGTAGGCAACTCAAAATGCGTAACGATGGCCAATTCAGAAGGCGAGAAAATTCCTAGAATTAGCAGCGATGCGCGGCGCCCACTGTTACTCTTTGAAAGGACGAAGGGCGTCGGCCATGTCCCCAAACCCTTTGCCACTCTCACGTCATTCTTCGCCGAGAACTAGGAAAATTTGCAGCTTCTGGTATTCAAGCCATCTTTTAGGATTTGTGCTGCAAATTTCCCAAAATTTTCCCGATTTAAGTTACCTTTGGTTTTGGGGATTTTGTTGGTTTGCGTTGCCTTTTTGGCTGTTTCGGGAAAGAAATCTGCATTGCAGGACTTGCAGTTCGACGCCGCAGGATCACGTGTTAGTTGAAAATACCCTTAACATCTTGGGTAAGTTCTTCTAGACTTATTCTAACTGAGTATTTTCCGTATAAAACGGTACATTAATAGATTTATTTGGGTTTTCTTAAGACCCCTGGTGGTTCGGGGGGTTTTCATTTTTTTTTTATATATTACGTTGCGTTGGGCAAGTCGAATTTCAAAGGGAAATTTAAATTTTAAAATTTCCCTAATTACACCAATTTAGGGGGTTTTTTGGGCCCAATTTTTTGGGGAAAAACGCAGTTTTATTGAATTATTTTTTTGTTTTTTTTTTTGACAGTTACGTTAATTGGTTACGCTAATTAGCGTTAAAGTTTTAAAAAAATCGCCGTTAGATGGCGCTGGTGTATAGATCATTTGTTTCTTTTAGTATTAATTAATTTTCTGGGGTTAAATTACCTTCTTTTGGTAATAAAATTTTAATTACTAATTTTTTTCTTGTCATAATTTTTCTTTTTGAGACTTTTATTCAGGGTATAAGTATCTGAGTGACTGTTGAGACCTATTTATTATTTAAATTCTCAATTTAGTAGGCCGGAGGGGTTTTTTGTTATACTTAACAAAAATTAGTTTTTTTTTTTTTTACCTTATTTAATTATCATTTATCAATGATATTAAGTTATTTTTATTTTGTTGGTATCTTCTAATTCTACAACATAGATTTGTTTTTTTTGAAAAAAAAAACAAACAAAAAAAAATATCGTCATTGAACTATTTAAATTATCAGTCAGAAACCTACTTATTTTTTTGTTATGCCAAGTAAAAAAAAAAGATCAATAAATATGTTTTGGGGTTTTTTTCCTACGATTTTACAATCGTATGTATATATTACCTTTTTTTTTTTCACTAGTTAAGTGATTGTTAATTAACTTTTGATAGCTGGGGGAAATGTTTTTTTTTTGGGCCAATGGAATAGGGCAAAATTTTTTTTTTTAAAAAACATTTTTTCTAAAAAAATTTTTTTTTTTTTTTTTGTTATCTTGATGTAAGGGGGGTTTTTTTATTGTTTTATAATTAATTAACGTTGCTTACCTAATAAGTAATTATTTTTTTTTTTTTACTAAAAAGGCTGGGGCCCAACACCAGATTTTAAATTTCCCCTTTTTTTGCCCTTTTTTTTAAGAAACACTTACAGTTTGGGTTTTGGGGGAATTTTTTTGGGTTTTTTTAAATCGCTTAATTATCTTACGTTTTTTTTTGGGTTTTAATTGTATTGAATTTTGTAGGGTTCTTCGTACGGGCCATTATTCTGCTGGGCCTTTAAATTTAAATTTAAAAAAAAGGGTTTTTTGTTTTTGGTTTGGGGGGGCCATCAATTTGGTAGAAGTTTTCTTGGGACGGGTCAGAGATAGTGACCAACTGTTAATGTGTTGTTTGTATTTTTGGGGCACCATCCCTCTTCACGGTGTAGTGGCTGGCCCCCTGCCATCACTTGGATTCAACAAAAAAGGCAACATTAAAATTAATTTACTAAAAATTTTTTTTTTTTAAACTTTTCAAAAAAATTTAGGAATAGTGTAGTTAATTTCTTAACTTTGTAGATTTTACCTAACGACATTTTTGGGCCGGTTTCGATCTATATCAGATCTCATCAGACAAGCTAGTCGGGGAAGTTTTTCCCCCTTTGGCAGTAGATGGGGTTGACGTCTGTTACCCACTCATGTGTAACAATTTAGGACCCCTAGCTTTTAAATTTTTACCATATTGTTATAAATTTTTTTGGGGCCCTTCCTTTTTTTTTATTGTAATATTTTTTTTTTTTGCTAAATCTTAATTTTCATTGGTTTTCAAATAGTGCACCCGGTCACTAAATTATTGTTAAATAAATAAGCGGTATTTATATATATATTTTTATATTTTATATATTTTCTTTGAAATTGTAGACTTTTTATTTTTTAAATTTATTCTTTTCATCCCCTATAGAAAATTTAACAGTTATTAAGGGATCCACCATTTCATTTTTATTATCCATATATATTTTTGTAAACTTTTAAATTATAAACTTTTTAAATTTTTTTTAAATTTTAAAAGCGCATTCACCATTTTATTTTGATTAATTTTTTTTTAAAATTTTAAAATTTCAAATTTATAATAAATTCAATTAACTATTTGTTTTAAAATTGGGGTTTTTTTGGCTCGCCTAGTGTCTCCTTTTTCTAATGTTAATATTGTTTAGTAAAATTTTTCTTATCTTTTTGAAATTTTGGGGGAGTTCCCAATTAAATCTTGGAAGGTTTTGTTTTGGGCCCGGCACCAAAACAGTGGCGCCCAAAAACCCCCACCCCCGGCAAATGAATTTTGGGGGTTTTTTCACGCCCCCCTGCTACTCACCTTCAGCCTTACTGATTTTTTTTATCTTTTTATTAATTTTATTTAAAGAAAAATAAAAAAAAAATTTTTTTTTAAAAATTAAAAAGGGCCCAAAAAAAAATTGGAAAAGTGTTTTTAGGCCAAAACACTTGGGCTAAAGCAACTGCGTGACAGCTAATTGCACTTGTTTTTTTTTTAGTGTTTTAAACAAAACATGCATATCGATACTTACCTAAACAAGTATTTTTTTAAAGGGGCCCCCGTATATACAAAAAAAAGCGGATTTCATTGGTGATAACTTTTGGAGTTAAATTATTTTTTTTAAAAAATTCAGAAAATTTAACTAAATCTTGTTTTTAAAAATTTTTTTTAAAAACTGTTTTTTTACCCCCCCGGAAAAATGCAGGTGTTGTATCACAGCCAGTTATTGCGTGTAAAAATAGTACATGATTTTGAAAATTTTCAAAAGTCGAAAATTTTTTTATGAAAAATTTTTTACTGATTTTGAGCTTTTTCTGGTTTTAAGAAAAAATATTTTTTTTTACTAGCGTGTGGAAAGCGTTTTCCCCACCCAATTTATTTGGAAGGGGGTACTTTTCCGCACTTGTGCGGAAAATAATCATTTTTTCACTAGTGCGGAAAAGAAACCCCCCAAATTTCCCCCTTTAAAAAGGTACTTAAAATTTTTTTAATTCTAAAGTTTGACTTAGTATAATTCTATTATTGGCATAGTATTTTTTTATTTGTACAAATTGGGAAAAAACAACGAAATATTCACTGAAAATTAATATTTTTTAAAAAAAATTGTTTCAAACATCCTGGTATTTTAAAAATTGCTTGTCAGATTTTTAGTTTTGCCCCCTGCCGGTGTCCATATTAAAAAAGATCAAAGTCATTAAAAGTCATCGATAATTAAAAAAGTCTTTAGCACATTCTGATCCCCTATCGTCGAAAACATTTTCCATGGAGCTTTCTGGCGAGGAAAATTCCTGAATCCATTCTCAAAGCAGCCGAAAAAAACAAATTAAGATTTGTTGCCCCCCAAACCCCGGCACAGGTACGGGGAAAAATATACAGCATTTACAAGCTGGTGTGGCAAAAAAAAAAAACAAAAGTACTAAAGAATAAGTTTTTTTGGGGTATTTCCGGGGGAATTGCTAAAACATGTAAACCCAATACCTTTTTTGGGTTTAAAGGGATTCCATGTTAAAAGTGTCATTAAAATCGAAAAGAACATGGATTTAAGCATTTCAAAGTTACATCATTTTTTTAAAAAGCAAAAAATGGGATTTAGACCCAAGAAGGCCAAAATTTTTGTCGAAAGATGGGGAAAATCAAAATTTATTAATGATGCTCCAAAGGATGTCTATTTAGCGATGAAGGTAGCTACAATTTTCGAACTAGCTGGTGCGTGTCGTCAAAAAGAATTGATAAAAATTAGCATTGATGATATTGACGATAAGGGGGAATTTTTTTAATTGTAAATATTTCAGACTCCAAAAACCGTTCTAGCCTAAGTTTTGTCATTTCCGAGGAAATTAAAAATGGAAAAACTAGTTTTGGGGAATATTTTTTTACGAAAGCCCAAAACACCACACAGAATTTTTTTTGTAAATTTAAAAAAAAATTGGGGCTTGTACCTCTAAAGTAGCTGCCTATTTACGTCTTCAACCCCCAGAACTTTTACACGGGACATAGGTTTCGCCGTTCCTCAGCTACAATGTTAGCTAATTCTGGTAAAGGCATAACGAATATTAAAAGACTTGGAGGTTGGAAGTCATCATCTGTTGCAGAAGGCTACATACAGGAACATGGGAAATTTTAAAATGTTATTTTTAGCTATGTTTTAAACAATTTTATCCGCTTTCAGCTTGATGTTAATTTATGCACCTTTGAATGTCTAGATTGACCGGAGTACACCACAACAATATAGAACATACATACAATAATAATTATATTCTGTTAATCTTTCAAGTTAATTTACAAATGAAAAAGATTTGAGCTTTTTAAAATTTTTTTTTTGTTCTTTAAAAAAATTATTGGCAATATTTGGTTTTTTAAGGGGGAAACATCTGAAAAAATTGCTTTTCTTAAAATTTCTCTACAGAAGTTGAGGGTTTTTAAAAAAATTTTTTTTTGTACTTTTTTTTTTGGTATAAAGTTTCTACAAGGCATCAAAAACAAAACGCAAATTTCTAAAATTTTTTTTTCAGAACTGAAACCAATGATATTTTAAATAAGGATCTGACATCTTCATAAATCCACACTCGCTACCAGAGTTATTATTTATTATTAGAAGCCCCCAGTCTAACATTTAAGCATTTTTTAAATTATTTTATTATTACTATTAGTGTAGATTTAGCGAAGTATTTAAATTATTTTTTTTTTCAAATGATAAACATTTAACCAAATTTTTTTTTTATAATATAAAAAAAAAAAAACGATTTCAATTAATATGTAAAAAAAAATATTCTTTATTTACTTTAAAATATAGTAAAATAACTAAATTCAGTTTTTTTTTTTTTTATAACGGCCCACGAAGGCTTATATAAAAACTAAGTAATTTTGGGAAACCCTAAGTGCCGGATTTAAAACTTAAAATTTTGTCTTTATGTATCTTACAAATAAAACGTGCTTGAACATATCCTTAAAGTTGATAACTAAAACCACCTTTTAAAATCACATCTGAAACATGTTTATCAGCTTTATAATGATTTTTATTAGAGAACAATGTCTATTTTTTTTTTTCTATAATACCACAATTAATTTAAAATACAGTCATAACCTTTTTTTTGAATGGCATGCTCCAATCCAAAAAATTGATTCAACTAGCCGTTTATTTTTTTCCCTTTATCAAAAAATTAATTTTGTATTTTCACCATATATTTCGTATGGAATTATGTCGATACGTGAGTTATTTTGAGCTTTCTAATTACTATATTTACATAAAATAATGTAATTATATAAAGAACAGAGTCTTGTGTTTCAGGGTTATTTAATATTGGTAAAATAGCTTATTAGAGCAATACCAAAAACTACTAAGTGACTTTTTTTTTTTTTGGGCAGTTTACAAAGACTTAAAGCCCAAGGACCAACATATGTGGTTGTCTTATTTTTTCTTGGGGAAAGGGACTAATGCTAAAAGCCTAAATACTCACGTACTGCGGGGGCTTAGGTAAAGTTGCCAGCCCACATATCGAGGGGAAACCTCAAAGAAAAAAAGCGCAGTTCTGATTTGGGTTTTTTTTTGGTGTTTTTTGTGTGTGTGTGTGTGTTTGTAAGAGAACCCTCTGTTTTCTAGGCTGTACAGGGGGCCGGCCTGGCTTACATAGTTTTTTTTGGTTTCCTCCTGTTTCTGGCATAAGATCCATGAAATTTTGGAGGGGAATTAGAAGTTTGGTCTCTTTTTTGTATTGGAAAAAATGCATAAAAGTGACACCTTGTGTTGTTCTATTGGTAGCCACCAGGGAAGGAATTATATTGAGCAATTCCCCAAGCAGAACATGAAAATATTACAGAAGTCTGGCAGGTTCTCCATAGCTTGTCGGTGGACAAAAAAAAAAGCTTTTTTTTATTGTTTATCAATAATAAAGGCAAATCGGTTTTTCTTTAACTTAAAAAAAAAAAAGCGTAGAAAACGCCATTTCCCAGACATAAAAAAATATTTGAAGCAGGCTCTTTTTTGGGATACATACTAAATATATTGATTAGGGGAGAAGAGGTATTTCTGGCTCAAAAAAGGGGGTTCGAGTTTTTTTGAAGTGGTACATTGGATATTTTAAGATGCTTGTGCTAATTAGGATCTTTTTCAAAACTAACGCCATCAGTGCTAAATGATAAAAAAACGATACAAGAGTACAATGTACCAATCCAAAATTTTTTTCCGCTTTCCAAAAAAATGCCTATGTCATAAAAATTTGAATGAGGCTAGTTTGAAAGCCCGGAAGAAAAATTTTTTTAAAGACCACTGCTCTTCAGTCAAAGGATCACTTGGTATAAGTAAAAAAAGGATGCTTACCCTTTTTAACCTTTTAAAAAGATTTCTGACATTTTATGAAGAACAGAAGAAAAAAAACACAGCCAAAATGCTACCATTTAAAGTCGCGAATTTTAAATTGGGTGAATTCGTCAACTTTTCATTTTTTTAAATGAACTTGTTTTATGCACTTTTGTACCGATAAAAAAAAAGTGGTTAGTTGTGGTTATTTAAAAAATTAAATTTTTTCAAAAACTTTCTAAACCCCAAAAAAAATTTTTTTTCAAATATATTCACAAAACAGAGAAAATTTAAAAAAACCAAAAAAAAAATATACGAGTTTTTTTTTTTTAAATTATACTCCCCAACACTAATAAAGGGCAAAAATAGAAAAAAAAAGTTTATTAACAAAATCTTAAAACTCAAAAAAAAAAGTAAACATTAGAGATTAAAAAAAAACTCTTAGTTCGATAATCCTACACTTCTCTCACCGTTTTAAAGGTCGTAAAATAGGGTTTTTTTTTTTTATACCATATTAAATGTATCTAAATTGGAAGGAAAAAATTATCAGACAAAGTTAAAAAACACAATAAAATTTAAAAAAAAAAAAACGATGAGAACAGCTAATTTTGAAAACTCATATCTTGGTTACTACAAATCCTAAAGACTTTTAACAATAACATTTTAAAGAACATATTAATAGTTTTTTCCTAAGAAGCAATACCTATACCTAATTTACGTAAAAAATAGTTATAAGGAAAAATTTAAAAAAAAAATTTTTTTTTTTTGTAAATTTTTTTTTAATTTTTTTTTTGCTTTATAACGATAATTTTAAAAAATTTAATTTTAAATAACTTTTCTGTTCCCGCGTTTTTAAAAAAAAAGTGTATAGAATTTAAGATGAAATTAAAAAAAAAAAAAAAAAAGTGGCAAATTTATCCCTATTTGAATTTTTAGCCGTTAAATGATAACACTTAGCAGGTATTTTTTTATTTTAGGGTCAATTGAACACATAAAAAAAAAAACCCCCTTTAAAATTTAATTACTTTTACCCTTTTTTTTTTACTGTCATAAAAAAAAAACAGTGATTACATTCCATTTCCACACCTGCCTGTAATATATATTATGGACTTTTTCCATAGAAAATCCATTAAAATAAATGTATGGTCGTGATTTAATCTTGTTGTTTTCAATTAATTTAATTCCAGTTTAGGTAAGTACCTTAAACTGCTTTCTTTAATTTAAAAAAAGTTAATTATTCTCTGTATACATTTTAAAAGGGGAATGTTTATAAAAAAAACCATCAGCTAGTATGTTACCTAAAAAAAAAAGGGAAATTTAATTTAAAACTAGCATCATATAAAAATGTCTCTAAATAAAAAAATTTTTTTGGGAAAGGGTATATGTGGATCCACTTCATCATTAACGTTTTCATTGTACTATCATAGGCGCATCTGTGGGTTTTGTTAAAAAAAAAAAAAAACTATGAAATGTATATACATTTCATTAAATATCTTATGCTATATTTTTAATTAAAAACATCTTTTTTTTTTTTTTAATTTAAATGTTACTGACGCTTACGCTTCGGGGAATGATTTGGATCAGCATTTTATGTATTCAAAAAAATCCAAGTAAAAGCTATTTCCGTACTAGGTACCGTGGGTGCCGGGATTTTAGAAATTTATTTCTATTTCCCAGTTCTGGCAACGATGAACTTAATACAAATAATTACCACTTTGGATTGTACCAATTAACGTCTGGTTTTTGTACCTAAAGTTTAACATAAAATCCGAACCACACAAAATTGTGAAAAAAAGCAACGATGCCGATCTTTATTTAGGATAAAATACACTAAAGGGCCCTTGAATTTTTTTTTATTGGCTAAAAATAACCCTACCATATACCATTTTTCCAAATTTTTTTGTAAACGACACTCTATAACAGAATTACAATTATTTAAAATTCAAATTTAAAACTTTTCCGCGGAAAAGGTATTTTCGTCTCAAGTGTCTAACCTCATGTATTTACAACGCCGATTGACAGCAGCGACCGGGTTCCAAAATTTCATCTTGGATGGGGTGAAGTTTTAGAATAGCCAGCGGGCTAATCCGGACATTAAAACGCTTTTGAGGTTCAATCAGTGGATAAATGTCATTTTTTTTTTTTTTTTTAAAAACTAGAATACTATAATCTGTTCATTTCAGGAAAGTTTGAAAGTATGGGAGGAATGCTGTAGAACAAAATTGTCTGGGCGTGCAGGGCAGCGAGAATGGGAATCGGCCGCGCTAAGTTTGCGCAATGAATAGTTGGTCGGTCCGGGCTTAAAGTCTTTTTCTCTCTATAAAGTTGGCATTATCATATCAAATTTAAACTACTTATACATTTACTTTTTGTTGTTGTTGGTTATTAAACGATAATATTAAGAATAGTTAAAATTATTTTGTTTTTGGGGTTTTTATTATCTGATTAATATAAGCCTTCTATTTAAATGGTTGATATTTTTGAGAGTTTTGTATTTTTACCAAAAATTTTTTTTTTAAAAATTTTAAAAAACCCATTTTTTAAAAAAAATTTCAAAATTGTACCAATTTTGTAATAAAAAAGGGCAAGTATGTAAAGGAGTTTAATCTAATTGTATTTGGATTGATATCTGAACAATAAAACGTCGAAAAAGTTACTTTAGATTTTAACCAGCGCCTCTGTATGCAAACAATTATCGAAACCGGCAAGGTCAAGAAAAAAAACTTCCCTAAATTAAACATAATTTGTGTGTTGAGTCATAAATTTTTAAAATTTATAATTTGATTTAAAAAAGTTGAGAAACCAAAAACTAATTTTTTTTTTAAACAAATACAGAAAAAGCAAAAGGAACTTTTAATGTAAAATTGTATTTTTTTTATTTAATTGGGGGGACCTGTATTTATTAAAATTTCCCGGCTGCCGTAATTGATAATTTTAACCTTAAAAAAATGTACTAAATTATTAAATGAACTAAGAGTACCAAAATTTCCCTTTTTTTTTTTTAAGATCCACAGGAAACACAAAATTGTGGTATCACTTAAATAAAAATATTTTTATCAACATAAAAAATTCTGCAATACAAAAAAAAATAATCACACAAAGCAAAACAATGGAAATTAAAACGGCGAAACCACTATAAAAAGACGAAACCACAACAAAACCTGAAATTCGCTTGGAAGGAGGGTTGATGGGCCGGGGGGGGGATTTTTTTGGGCCCCCCCCAAAAAAAACGGTACTCCGGCTCTAAAAAAAAGTATAATGTGCTCCTAACTACACACTGTTTTTTAGTGTGTAAAAAACCACATAAAAATATTTCGGGAAATTTGTTATTGCGCAGAATGGGGGGCCCATTGACAGTTTTTCAAGTGGGATGGCCATTTTTGATCGAATAGGCCATAGTATTGGGCTTCCATATATTTAAATTCCTTGGTTTATTTTCTTTTTAAAAAAATACATTATAAGAAAACGTATTGCTTGGTTTAAAATGTAAGTATGGTTTTACAAAAAAAAAAAATGTATTGTATGGGGAAAAAAATTTTTTGGGAAAAATTTTTTTCCTTTTCGTTTTTTTTTAATTTTTGTAAATTTTTTTTTGGTTTTATTTTTTAAAATTTTAATTTAAAATTTATTTGTTGAATTTTTAATTTTAAATTAAATTTTTTTTGGAATAAAAAAAAATTTTTTTTTAAAAAAAAAAAACGAAGCAAAAAAAACTATGTGATTTTTGATCGACGAAATTTAAAGGGCCAGACGTTAACATTAAATCGTTATAACGCCGAAACTTTTTTTTATCTGGATTTGTTCGTTTAGCTTGTATTATTTATGTTGTTATTTTAATCTTGAAACACTTGTTAAGATAATTTTGCAATTCTTTTTAAAAGGTCTTTTTTAAAAAAAAATAAACCTGATTTAAAACCCTTATTAAAAATTTTTGTAACTAGTATATTAAAATTTACGACTTTTAATACACACAAAATTAAATTAACAAAAAAAGCCCCTTTTTAAAAAAACAAAATATTAGTAAAAAAAAAAACAGGGTAAAAAAAACCAATTACAATCGTACCATATTAGTAATTGGTTCGGCGAGGTAACCTTAACTTTAAACTTTTTTTCGTTTTAAATTCCAGGACAGCTAGACAAATATTTAAGTAGTTTGTAAAAAAAAATTTTTTTTTTATTGTATCTTGAAAGCAAATACATAATTAAAAAAAAAAAAAATTGTTTAAGAACTAGCAACAAATAAATCTGAAATTTTTAAGGTGTTAATATAAGCAGTAATTAAACCCTTCAAAAATTTTTTTTGCTAAAAGGAAAGTTCAACTTACAAAAAAATATTTTTTTTTGAATTTTTTGATTTTAAGAAAATAATATGTTGTTTTTTTTCTAATGTCACTAACCACAACTAAATTAACAAAAATATGGTCACTTTTAAGGTAATGTCGTTTGTCTTCTTACATGTTAATCAAAGGTTAATTAACTTACATAAAAACGTTTACAACAAAAAAGATAAATTTTCTTTAGATATTCTGATATAAATACGTCAAATTTTGTCTTGGTTAGTCAAATTTTTTTTTAATTAAAAAAAGTGCCTTTTTTTGTAAAGTTGCGACAAAAAAATTACAGTAGGAAAAAAAAAAATATTACCCCTTGGTGGAAATTTTTCGGATTTAAATTATGTAACTTCTCCAGGATCTTCCTTGTCGGTTTTTTATTTAACACAAAAATAGCATTTTTTTAAAAATGTTATTTTCCTTAGGTTAATGATATATTAAACGGTTAAACATGGCCTGTATAAAGTGTATTCATATTGAAACTAACAAAAAAACCGTCTAAATCTCCGGTAGCAAAAAACCCTAAAATATCCTAAGTAAACAATCCGTACAGGCCAAAAAACTTTCTTTGGCCGGGCTTTTCTGACATATTCAAAAACCATTTTTTGTTGAATAAGTTAATCGAAATATTACTTGAAAATAGGCATTTTTTTAAACAAACAATTTTTCGCACTACATTATTTTTAAAAGGTGATCAATGAAAAAAATTTTTGTTTATATATTTTTTATTATTTGGAACAAATCAGTAATATTATTTAACCTGGGGAAAATTTTCGAAGTACTTTTGGGATATTAAAGTTTATATGTGTAAATGAAGACGGGGGGCAGCTCCAAAAATTTTATGATTGGTTTTTCTTGGTTTTTTAAAAAGAATAAATATAAACTTAAATACAAATTAAAATGCATTTTTTTATCTAAGATTGTGGTTTTTTAATTCTGCTGGCCTTAATTCCCTTTTTGTACCTTAAAAATATCTTTCTGTGTTAAACAGCTCTCCCGATAACGTATCTTTTCCACACCTTATTTCTTTTTTTTTTTGTTTTAAAATTCATAGTTTCTTTTAATGATACTTCTGCTACACCTAAATTTTAAACCATTTATTTACATTAAAATACTTTTATACGCACCAATGGTCGTCTCCTGATTTTAGTTACTTTTGTCTGAACAGTCAAAGCTCCTTCGGTTAATGAGCACAAAACTTGTTGAAGGTCTCGGCTACGGCCCCGTTAGGGCCGTATCTGGACCAATAGGTTAAATTATTTAAAAATCATTCCTGTTTGACCACTTTGATCATCATTCATTTAACTGTGATTTACAATCTTATTCGTGCAATTAAATAATGAAAGTAAATTTTAAGGACATTTCGCTTTTTTTTTCCCCACGCTGTGAGAGACTTTTACTTTTATATTATATTATGGTGTAAATAAAACTAATTTTTATAATTTATATTCTGATTGGGGAATCGTAATATGTTGGTAGGTAGTCCTTTGTTGTGGGTTTGGGGGTTTTTTAAAGGTTTTAACAGTTTGGTGTTTTTTTTAAAACTATTTATTTTTTTTTCTGTCCCTTTACCTTTTGGTTAGTTTAGGTTAGTTAAAAATTGCATCTCTTTTCCATTATGAAAAACTTAGCGGGGGATTTTGTAACAGAGCGGTTGTTTTAGTTAATAATTTAGTGATTTTTAACCAGTCAGTTTTAAAATATTCTAGCAGTATTCATTAATAATTATTATTTAATATATTTATTTATTTTGCAATACATATTTTTAATTGGGAAAAATCCTATTTTTTGGCATCAGATGCTAAAGGTTTTTAATGCCTTTTTAAAAAAAAGAGACATACAAAACATGATTTAAACAAGTCGGAAAATGATTTGTATCAAAAAAAAAAGAAATAAAAAATGAAAAAAAAAATCCCCTTTTCAGCTTCTTACTAATTAAACTGCGTTGAAGATAAAAATAAAATTCTTGTACTTTAAATTTGGGGACCTGATAGAGTTTAATAAAATAAAAGGGTTTTTATAAAAAAATTAACTCTCTCTGACATTCCAGCATTTTACAATACAAAAGCAAAAAAAACAACAAAAGGATGCCCAAACTTTAAATTCAAAAAATTTTTTTTTTCGCAATAAAGGGATCATTTATTGCCTTCCAAAATTTAAAATTTTCAAGTGTTCTTGTATTTCTCATTTTTTTAAATCGAGTTAGCCTTTTTCTACCTTGGCGTTTTCCCCAAAAAAAAAAGGGAGAAAAAAATGCCAAAAAGATATACCTACATGTCATGGTAAATATTTTTTAGCTGCATTTATTTTTAATTTAAAAATGTTAACAATAATAAGTAGCTTACAAAAAAAAAAACAAATTTTAAAGGGGAAACTCATAACTGCAGCAATAAATTTTAAATTGAAAAAAAAATGGGAATTTTGCCGCAATTAATAGGTACTGCAATCAATAAAAATTGCAACAATTTTTTTTAGCTTGCAAGGAAAATTTAGAAAAAAATTTACAACTATAAAATTGACCTTTTTTTATTAAACATGAAACCAAAAAAAAAGTTCGATTGGCTAAAAAAGTCAGTAGTCTTGGTTACAAACGTAATTAACCAAGGGGGGGAAATTTTTTTTCTTTTTTTTATCCTCAAGATCATACACAGTAACACAAAAAACCAGAGGTGGTTTTAAAAAGGGTGGTGGGGTGAAGCCTAGGGAAAAAATTTACGGTAAAAATTTTAAAAAAAAACAATTGAAATTTTTTAAAGATATAAAAAGTAATTTTGGAAAAAAAAAGGGTTTTAAAATATATATATATATATATATATATATATATATATATATATATATATATATATATATATATATATATATATATATATATATATATATATATATATATATATATATATATATATATATATAAAATATATATATATATATATATATATATATATATATATATATATATATAAAAATAAAAATATATATATATATATATATATATATATTTTATATATATATATATATATATATATATATATATATATATATTTTTAAACCCCCTTATACAGACCAATATTTATACACTCGATCACCTTAACCAGCCAAAAAACGACGTTACCAGACCCCGGGGTTGGTCTGGTAACTTTTCCCCTGTATATTAGGGCTTGTATGGGTTGTGGGATGTTACATTAAAAATTGGGGGTTGGACTCAAAAATTGGTCCAATATGTGTGTTTTATACAGATTTAGTTCAGAGTTTCTAGTTCGGGGGGGCGCCTAGGGGAAGTCAACATTTAGTATAAAAATTAAAAAATTACCGACAATAGGACCGTCCCCATTAAACCTTAGAATCGGCAACACTGTAGCCGTTGCTTACATCGCTTGGTTTGGGGGTTTTTTTTTTGGGTTTTCTTTTAATTTAGATTTCTACGTATTTATTCAAATTGATATTGATGGGGATCAATTAATAAGTGTCTTAAAAATAATGCGCTTTTTTTTATGTTTTAAAATGAATATGTTTTATACCGGGATGTTTTTAACAGCTGGTTCCTTCCTATAATTTTTTTTTAGATAAAAATATGAAAAGATGAAATATGTGGGTTGTATAAGACATAAATTTGGATCAATTAACTTTTAAACTATTTTTTCCCTCAGGTTTAACGGAAAACAACATTTGTTAAACCTAAAGTGACAAAAAAATTGAACCCGTCAGTTAATTTTATTTTTAATTAAAGTTTGATATTTTTATTGATTAAAAATATAGAAGAAACCACCTTTGAGATACACCCGCACCCGGTATTATACACCGGGTGTCAGTGATTTCATTTCATCTCGTTTTTTGTATTTTGTACCTTAATAACTTTGTTTTTCTTTTTTACTGACTGCAGTATGTATAAAGAAATTAAAATAATAAAAAATAGCATTTAATTCAAAAATGTTTAATGGCAATTTAAAATCAAAACATCGAGTTCTAAATTTCGCAACTTATTTTCCTAAAAAATAACTTATTTTCCAACTTGGTTTTACATAAAATCAATAAAAACAAAAACTAAGCTAAACATTTCGAAAAATAAAACAAGCTTCTTAATATCACTTACTTGTAAGTTTGGAACTAAAACTAAATGGAAAAAGCCCAATTATTTTTATCCTGTATCCAAACTTCATACTGGATTCAGGACACATGTTTTTTTGATGAATTTCAACCACCTGTAATTTTTTTTAAAAATTTTTTTTTTTTAATTGGTTTTTATGTTTGATTAACAATTTTCCTTATTTTGTTTTTGATTAAAAATCAATTTAAATTTTAATTTCCTCATTATACAGGGTTTAAAGAAAAAGGAAAAAATTGCAAAGGTTCTGGCAGGTGGCAAAATTTCTTTTTTTTTTGTTAAAGTGCTGTAGTTTGTTTTTACATCATAGATTTATATCATATTTTGTTATTTAATAATGCAACCTTTGGGTTTTTTTTTAAAAAGTTAAAAGTTTTACTAATAAGTAACTTTTGGTCTTATACAGGAGTAAACAAAAATGGAGTGGTTAAATTTTGAGAATCGATAAAAGTGTTTTTAATTGGTTTTGTAAAATAGGCGGTAATGCTTTTGTTTTGATTATTGTTTGGCCTAATTAAACACTAAATTGCTATCTCAAAACGGTTTTTTTCTTTTTGTCATATACCTTGTTTAAGTGCCATTTTGACCGGTTGGAATTTTAACATAACGGGGTTATAATTAAGTTCATTATGAGTAAATGTGGTTTTTTTAAAATTATGATGAAAAAAAATACCTTATTACGAGATAGTATTTGTGAATTACAAATTACCAATAATTTTTTAAAAAAAAATATTGGTTCAATTTAACACTTACTACTCAGTTTTCGGTAACTAGGTAAAATACTGACTTGGTTTAATATAGGGCAAGGCTGCGCTATGCCATCTCTCAGCATAAAAATATTTTCCGACAATTGTAGAAGATATACGAGGTTTTTTTATTGATTTAATTTTTTTTACCGATGGAAGTTTATTGTCTGACTTTTTGGCTTACACGGGCCATTATCAGCCAATTTTTTTTTTTTGGCGCCAAAATGTCTAAATACCGATGTTTTTTAAATTTTTGCTATGTAGTATTACAATTTTAAACTCGCTTTCTAAGTCTTTGTTTTATATAATCCGTTATCAAAACTTGTTTGCCCCTTTAACAAAATATTATTTGTAATTCGCAAATAGGGCAAATTAATTATATTCCGAATAACATTTTTTACATGCAGCCTTACTACATTATTAAAAAAATGAACAAAAAACAAAAAAAAAATGGTATTTTGTCATTTTGGCGCCAACGAGAAAAAGAAAGCGGTTTTAATAATGGCCAGTATAAGCCACAAAGTCAGACAATAAACTTAGAAAAATTGTAGTAGGTTAAAAAATTTAAACAAACCCCGTAAATTGGTTTTAAGATCAAGTATAAGAATTTTCAGGTACTATTAATTAATTTACTGCAATTTTATGAAAAATAAAATAAAAAGATATTTAAAGTACTTTTTACGTGGTTTCCCGCGATTTTTAAAACTTTTTAAGTAGACTATACATTCCGTTTATTTTAAAGTTATTTAACAATATTAGTGTTGCCTATAATTTAATATTAAGGTGTTTATTTTTTTTTTAACTACTTAAAATTTGAACATAACCGTAAGTGTCCAACACTATAAAATTTAACACTAAAAACGCGGGACAGCTTTTCAGATTTAAAGTTATTCGTTACACAGACTATAGTCAGTGTTCCTTATACAGACATTAATATTTTTTTTTTAATGGGACATACAAATGTAAACCATTTAATTAGGTTATATGCTAAACTTTATAAATTTTCATGTAAATAGATTAGACTTGATATAACTGTTTTAGAGGTATAATTATTTGAAATTCGGGTTTTCTTAACTTTCAGAGGTTGTAGAGCCCACTGTTTTTAACAGAGGAAGAAGGTTTTAAGATTTATATTTTTACTCAAAGTAACTCACGTCAACGGTTCATCTGATAGTGACCTTTTACTTTTTTCCCTTTAGCTTGATTTACAAAGTAAAAGTGAGTTTTTAAATGCAAACCAGTAGGTATACTAGGGGGAGCACGGGCTCCCTTCATTGAGTCGTTAGTGAATGCGCATGACCAGTTCAATAGGTGTTGATACCGGATCGATAGGTGTTCGATACCGGTTCGATAGATTTTCAATAACGGTTCGAAGGTGTTTGAAACCGATTCGACATCGATTCGATAGGTGTTGAAACCGGTATGTTAGTGGTTCGTTACAAAGAAGGGCCCCATCGAACCGGTATCCCAAAGCTATCGATCCAGTACCGAACACCTATTGAACTGGTCATCCCATTCCTAACGACTCGGACTTAATGAGCCCGTGCTCTCCTATTACCTATTCAAACCCTATAGACCCTTTTTCATTTAAAAATAATTTCATTCAAATATAAACTCTTTCGGAATCCGATATCAAAAAATAGTGGTTCCTTATTAAAAATCACTTTGACCTTCAAGATCAAGGTCAAGGAAAATAAAGTCACCATTAGATTTACCGTTTGATTTCCCAAACTCTTAACAGAACTTTTTGTTCTCTAGCTATCTTATTTTCAAGATATTTAGTGTTTCCATACTTTTGGGAAAACCCGATGACACGATATAATTAATATTTTATGTTAAATACTCAGCTCTATAACATCTGAAGAAATAGAGGATTTTTAACTATTTATACCTCGAAAATAGTTGAAAAATCTAACATGTTTACATAACATTAAATACAATTTAACGTTAAATCTAAACATTAATCTATGGGTGTTCAATTTAAAAAATAAAATTGTTGACAAACCAAGTGCTCTTTACATTTAAAAATATAATGAAATGGAATTTTGGTTTTAACCAAAAATATTTGACAATATTTTATTTTGGCACACCTTGTAGATAAAGAAAAGGTAGCATCCCAAAATAAACGGGCTACCCTGTACATTTTTTAATAACGCTGTTAATATTATTATTATTATATTTATTTGGGTTCTTACAATTTTTTTCCCCAAAAATTTATAAATTATGCAGCACGCACAGAGTTTGATAAAAAATAAATATATTACTGTTTATTAAAAAAAAACTGTGTTATTTACCTTTATTTTAGTTTTTAATGATCTTGCTAATTTCACCATTAATTTTGAACGATTAATTTTCAAAATTACAAAATAAGGAAAACTAGTTTTGCGCAATTTAAAATATGCAAAAACTAATTTTGCGCAATTTGAAATGTGCAAAACTAGTTTTATTTACAGCCTACCAAACTCAAAAAAGTAGGGTAATGTTGTTGTTTTTTTTTTGAATTAATTTTTTTTTCGTGCTCGTGAAATTTGTATGTTACAATTATTATAATTACGATATTCACCCATGTACCTATATAAAAATGCAAGCTGAATTCATTTTCCATTAGTTCGGTTATTGGAGGCTTCAGGTACCCAAAAACAATCTTCTGATGAAAATTCATTACTTTACTACACTTATTGTGGAAGATAGTGATGTGCATGGTTTCATTCAAGATGGAGAAATAGAAAAAAATGCAAAATTTAAACAGGTAAAAAAATGGACGATAGTAATGGTTCGTTGGATGAAGTAATGGAAAATATGCCAAGTGAAAGAGATGAAGTGCAAGTTTCTATTGTCACTGAGGAAAATATGGACGGAGTGAAGTGCAGGGTTTCCTTTTAAATGGAGAAAAGAAAAGTGTGTCAAAAACCTATCGCCATTGTGAAAAACTGCTCAAAGTGCAATGGAAAAATTCATGCTACCTATTTTAAAAGTGAAGCAAATTTAAATCAAATTTCAATGTTTTCTTTGCCAATGTTTCTACGATATAATAATGAATCGTGAAAACGTTAAAAAAGGTTTTCAAGTACAAGCCAATTTCATGCCCCGCACAATGAAATAAAACATTTAAACCAGCGGTTGGCGACAATGTGTTTGTACGAATACCAGACGTGGATTGTGGCAGATTCACCAGGGAAAAGTAATACGTCGTTCAATCGATTGATGATGGATTTTACAAATTGAATAACGACTGAAATTTTACAAAAACAGTTTTGTAGAAACGAATTTCTGTTGACTAATAATAATGTTTTCTAGACGAAAACAATGTTGGCGACAAAAATAAAAAAATATCACTTATATATATATATATATATATATATATATATATATATATATATATATATATATATATTTTTTTATTCCGTATATAAAAAGTATAGCAACTAAAATAACCAGATTGTTTCATTCTGACAATTCAATAAAAATTGCATTTAAACACACTAAAGAATAGGAAAACTTTTTACTAAACTTAAAGACAAGGATGACAGTTTGAGAAAATCTAATGTAATATAAGTATTCCTTGCTCTAGGGATGGCGTGTATATAGGACAAACGTCTAGAGTACTCAAAGATAGATTAACACAACATAAAAGTGATTGTAGATTAGGAAAAAACTCTTGTGCATTGTCTCAACATTGTAATCAACTTGGACATATTTTTAATTTTAAAGAAACAAAAATTTTGTGTGTGGAAGGGAATTATAACAAAGAGTGGTTCTAGAGATGATAGAGATATATAAACATTTTTTAACAGCATCAATAAAAAAATGACATTGACAATCTAAGTGTCATTTACTCTAACTTACTCAATTTTAACCTAAAACAAAAGACAAACAATGATTCCAATAGTTCTTTTCATCAAGCTAAAATATTTTAACAATAACTGTCAACATAATTAATTTTTTAATACTTTTGATTTTTGATTCTGTATTTTTTTATTCTCTGGTTTCTCTTCTTTATAACCTAACATTCCTTTTATAACCTAACATTTCTTTTGTAAGTAACCACTCTTTACGTTCAGTTGAACCTCACTTTAAAATGTAGGCTGGTCTTTCCCCCTTTTTTTTTTGTTTTTTCTCTATTGTTAACACTTTTATGCTACACTGGACCTAAATATAACTCTAGGATAAGTGTATGGTAATGCTATGGGCGAAGGGCTGTAAGTAAATAATAAAACATAAAATCTGGAATAGACAAAACATCATCATACATCTATAATTTGTGTTTTCTCGGTCACGTACGTGCACACACACACACACACACACACACACTCACACATACAAACACTAACCCTTAGGTGACAGATAAGGGAGTGCACATACACCAACATATACACCCATACACACACACATAACCCTAAGGTGACAGATAAGGGTTTACACACATACCCATACACATGCACACACACACACAAACACTTACCCTTAGGTGACAGATAAGGGTATACCTACACACACACACAAACACTTACCCTTAGGTGACAGATAAGGGTATACCTACACACTCACACAGACATACACGTACATACACACATGCTCTTATGTGAGAGATAAGAGCTCCGTGATCATTAAGACACTACATATTTACTGTTTAAAAATATTTTTTTACCATTACTAATTTTTCAACTTTGCATATTACATACACATTCAGTCATAAGTAAATCTATCTTCCAGTTAAGTTAACAATATCTTAACTTTAACCTAGATATGCCCGGACCTTATACTCGCATTCCAAAAAATAAAAAAACTTAAAAAAATACATGTTAAACTAAAAAAGACCCTGAAACGAATAAAGTGGTATAGAAATCCATCCATTCTGTACTAGTCTTACATTTAATAACAATTATAATATTTTAAAAATGTATCAGCTTAGAACTAAGAAACATTAATATGAATTTTTCAAAAACTTATTCTTATTAATATCCTGTTTCTATACATTGTAAAATTCAGCTGTTGTTGATGTTACCAACTTCTAAATAATGCATTTAGTTGTAAGTATACCTAAAATTGAGAAAGATTTGCTTTTTTATTATATTGTTTTTTTTCCATATTGTAGACCTGAAGAAGGAAGTAAATATTTTCAAGCTCGTTAAACTAAGAAGTGTTTCACTTTAATTAGCCCTCTCCTGGACCGATACCCAAGAAATTTATTACCTTTGTTATATATATATATATATATATATATATATATATATATATATATATATATATATATATATATATATATATATATATATATATATATATATATATATATATATATATATATGTATATGCTGGTTTGGAGGAGTCAACAGGACTGAGCAGGAAAAGTCTCTATGCCCTGGGACCAGGACCGAAGCGGTCCTCTTGTAAACAAATTCTTTTGGCGTGTACCTGACGAATAATTTACAATCAACATATCTACAATTAAGGGAACATTGTGCGTCGGCTTTTGATATATTAAAAGGCGTTGGTTTATGCACACAATCAGTAAAGGACAGCAAAAGCCTTTAAAATATTATATTATAAGAAAATACTTTTGAAATTGTTTTAAATGCTAGAAAGCACTGCTCTTTGTGAATACTTTAGGAGTAATTTATGATTTGTGACTTTTCTTAAAAAATTTCAGTAACTACATCATAGTAATTATTAATGTAACTTAAATAACTTTATAATTAAAATAATTATTACATAAATAATTTGGTGGTTTTTATTTGTAGGTACAATGCTTAATGGTTTTCTACTAAATGCTATATTATCTACATTTTCTTACATGCGCCGGAAATTCATTATAAGTAAAAAAACTTGTTAATTTTAAGAAACTCAAATATTTTATTTTTATAGCGTGTGATTTGCTTTTAGTAGAAATGAAAGCGAAATTTTTATCTTGTATAGTATAATAAAAATCCTGTAAAGGTCTTTATTTGATGGTAAGATGGTAATAACTTTATTTAAATAACTACCACTTTAAAAAAGGAAAATTAAGGTCAGTGAGAGGAAGTCTGCGCTAAATATTTTGGTTAATTTAAACGCTAACGAAAGCTTCTAAAAGTTAAGTCAAGTTTAGAGTATTTTCATTTTTTCTTATATTTAATTGAAAGCGTAATTTTACAGCACGCATTATGTAAACATTTAATAATAATAATAATATTTTAAGTGTGCATTTTGAGATAGTGCTAGCAACATTATCAGATCTTTTTCTAGTTTTAGCAGTAAAATTACATAGCAGCAAAATTACGTACCAATGGACTAAAACTTAAGAATAATGTAACAAACTACAAAAAAACTTATAATGATATATTATTATTCAATAAAATTTTGAATATTTGCTATTTGATTCTCTTTTCAATTTCAATAAGTTCAACAGACCTTTGATAAATATATCCTGTACATCCTGTATGCAATTACACTGCAAAATCAATGGAAGTTCCTCATATTTTGCAATTGAAATAAATTTTGCGCTTTTAATGACAATAAATAGTCATGGTATAGTGAGTTTCAACTATACATCTCCAATATAATTATTACCTTTTTTCTTATGGACATGCCAACCTACGTATATTTAATTTTGTAAATTAATGATTTAATGAGATTGGTATAAGAGAAATTCATGTTTGTATATGTTGTATCCCCTTTGTCCCAGAATAAATAAATAAATGTGTAGGTTTAAAAAAAAATAGAAGTTTATCATATTGCTGCCCTAAATATGTTCATTAAAAATCAGATCAACAACTTGGACCAACAACCTTTACTACTGGTCTAAACATACAATTTTGTGCACAAATATTAATCTTATTTTTTTAAATTTTACTTTTATAATTTAAAATATTATTAATTATGTAAGTTTTCGGACGATCGCAAGAAAATATGTCAGTTGGGAAAATAATCTTGTCTTCATCGAGAATTTCAAGTTTGCAGCCTTCAAGACAAACAATACAGTCCAAGTCCGTAAAATACTTTTATTTCATACTGTACCTTAATATACTACATTACGTTGTCAGTTTGAGTCCTGGAAATGATACATTACATTACTAGGCCGGTAAAGTAACTTTACCGGACTGAAATTAAAATTTAGTATTTTTACCAACACAGGGTTAATTCTGAACAATTTTTATTCTGCAAATTACAATAAAAATACTTATAACCGTTAACGGTAACACTACAGTTTGAATTATTTGAAATATTTACAGGGGCAGGTACATCTTCCGATTAACTACTATTGGCTTATTTTAACAATACTGACCCCTTCATATAATCCAAACATTCACACAATTTACTTATCAAAAATGAAATTATGAAACAGTATGAATTAAAACGTTGTACGATACACGGCCGTGAAATGTCATTAAAGTACTCGTCCTGAAATTCCGGACTCGGCTCCTCCGTCGCCTTGTCGGTAAACATCTAGACTTGTACTTTAATATACCATTTTCCGGCCTTGTAGCGTACATTACTATTTCGGCAATTGCTTATTTATAGGTATTAATATAACTTATACAAAATCATTTACTAATGACTCTTATTAATGCATGATTTTCTTTCAATAAAATATTATATTATAAGCAACCTAAAATACACTTATCTATCTATCTATCTATTGTAGCATGGTGAGTTCCCTCGCTGGGGCCCTGAGCACTGAGGCCTAAGCTCATTATGCTTTACACCACCCCTTAAGCATACACAGGTTCCGTCACCCTGTACTGTCCCTTACGTATGCATTCCTTTTACACTGACATGGTGCTGTCGTTTTGCTTACTAGAGCCCCAATTTCCTCACTAGTGATGCGAGTTCCGTTAGTGGTAGGAATCTTATGTCATTTAGGTCCAGCCATGCCGTACCTAGACATTTCCCCCTGATGTGCCCTAGTGCTGGGCAATCTCTAAGTACATGTATGGCGTCCTCTTTTCCCTCTCCACACCATCTACATGTACTTGTCTCGCTTTTTCCGATCTTGTTGAGATAGTGTCTGTTTCTACAATGACCTGCCAGTATGCCTGTCAGGTTTCTCATTTGCACTCTTTTGAAGTCCTTTATGTTCATCGGTAGGTCCTTCCATAGTTCTTCCCCAATAATAGCCTTTGATTGTCTGGTTTTTGTCTTTTTCCAGTTCTCTTTGTGTTGTAAGAGATTCCCACGGTATATTCAGGTCCATTGTCCTCAGCTCCCAAATTGGCGAGTTTGTCAGCTATTTCATTCCCCGGGATCCCTTTGTGTCCAGGGACCCATTGCAGGGTTACTCTGGCGGTTTTCGTTAGTTCATTAATTGCTTCCCGACATCTATTTGTAAGTTCTGATCTGTGCACTGTATTTGTTAGCGCCCCAATCGCTGCCTTACTGTCAGTACATATAGTTATTTTTCCCCTGTATCTTCTATTAAAGCAGTATTATATGGCTTTGGCTATTGCCATAACTTCCGCCTGAAATACGGTTGCATATTTTCCCATTGTTCCATAGAACTTGTAGTTCGTCTTTTCTACATAGAAACAGAAGCCTGTGCGGCCTCCTTTCCTCGAGCCATCTGTGTAGATAACTGTTCCTTCGCTTGGTGTCACACAGCGTTTGTGAGCCCAGTCATCTGCCGATGCCATGTCCACCTTGTGCATGAGGTCTAAGTGGATTACTGGAGAGATGCTATCCTGCTTCATCGAAAGAGCCACAGTTCTCATTTGGCCCATGATGTCACAGTGCTCCCCCTGGTCCTCCACCGTCCTCCACACTCCAGTCTTAGTGCCTCTGCCCTTGCTGAGGCCTTAATCATTATATGGAGAGGTGGGAGCCCCGTAATAATCTCCAGCGATTTCGTCGGAGTAGTGGATGCTGCCCCAGTTATTCCTCTCATTGCCATTCTTTGTATGTGTTTCAGCATTATCTGTGCCGTCTTAAGTTCCGTGCGTTACGGAGGCATACAGTATTCGTGGCCTGATGACTGCTTCGTATATCCATTTCATGACTTTAGGAGAAACTCCCCAGTCCCGTCGTACGACTCTTCTACAGAGCCATAGCGATCCTGTGGCCTTCTTCGCTACCATTTCAAGATGTGCTCTCCAGTTCAGCTTGTCGTCTAGTATCACTCCAAGATACTTGGCTGTGGTGGAGTATTCTAGTTCTCTCTCACCGAACTTCATTTTCCTAAGTCCGGTGTGTTTTCTCCTTCTAGTAAATAATACGAGCTCTGTTTTTGATGGATTGGCTGTCAGTCCATTTTCCTTACACCATTTTGCCACCATTGCCAGCTTTCTTTCCATAATATCCACTATCGTGTTTGCATGTTTACCTTTCACCATAATGCCACATCGTCTGCAAAGGCTTGTATATGTGTACCTCTCCTACTGATTTTCTCCAGTAGTCCATTCATGACCAGGTTCCATAGGAGTGGAGATAAGACGCCCCCCTGAGTGCATCCTCTGCTGACTGTCATATGAATACACTTAACTAACATAGAAACTGTTCATAACCTTGTTATATGAATAATAATTACCTACACCGGCACACACAAAAAAAAGTTGTTTGTACATTTGACCGGACCCACCTACGGACATGTATTTCGACCCGCTAAATCGAATTTGAAGTCCGTTCGGTCCGGTCACCCTCCAGATTTGAGTAAAATACAAAATCCAAAAAAAAACATTGCGAAAAACTGCAGTCACAGCGATAAAAAAAAATTCAGTATATATTTTTTTTATCGCTGTGACTTCGTTTTCCTTTTTTTTTGGATTTTATTTACTCAAATCTGATTGTGACCGCCAAACAAACTTCAAATTTGAATTCAACAACTTTTTTATTGTTGTGACTTCAGTTTTTACCATTTTTTTTTTTTTTTGCACTCTACTTAAATCTGAGGGTGACCGGGCCAAACGGACTTAAATTCGGATTCAGCGTGTCGAAATACATACCGTGCTGGGTCTGTCAAATGTCAAACAACTTTTTTGTGTGCTGGTGAAACTGTTCATAACCTTGTTACATGAATAATAATTACCTACACCGGCACACAAAAAAAAGTTGTTTGACATTTGACCGGACCCACCTACGGACCTGTATTTCAACACGCTGAATCCGAATTTAAAGTCCGTTTGGCCCGGTCACCCTCCAGATTTAAGTAGAGTGCAAAAAACCAAAAAAATTGTAGAAGACTGCAGTCACAACGATAAAAAAAAAGTTGTTTGTACTTTTGACCGGACCCACCTACGGATATGTATTTCGACCCGCTGAATCCGAATTTGAAGTTCCTTTGGTCCGGTCACCCTCCAGATTTGAGTAAAATATAAAAGCCCAAAAAAATTGCGAAAAACTGCAGTCACAGCGATGAAAAAAGAAAATTACTCAAATCTGGAGGGTGACCGGGCAAAACGGACTTCAAATTCGGATTCAGCGGGTTAAAATACATGTCCGTAGTTGGGTCCGATCAAATGTACAAACAACTTTTTTTTGTATGCCGGTGTTATTGAAACATCTATCAAGTTGGTTGCTTAAAACCAAAATGCATCATTAAAAAAGTAGGAAAAACATATTTTAATAACAAAACTATTGGGGGAAAAATATTGTTACTAACTTGGGCATTAACCGGAAATTAGTGATCTTCTGTCCCATTAATTTAATAGCGTCTATCATTAATCACCCCTATAAATACCCATGTTTGTTAACGAGTATGTGTAAAGTACCTTTTTCCACACTAAGTGTGGAAAAAATTGAACTAAAAACAACACAAAATTACCATATATTCTATATTTTAGGTTTTCTTTACTAAATAATAATAACAAACCGGAGTTTAATAAAAATAAATTTTAATAAGTGTAGCAAAATTTACGACAAATTAGAAATAACGCTTATTAAAAAAAAATTGAACTCTGTTGTATACTGTTCAAATATTTTTAAGCTTTAGATTAGACAAAGATAATTTTTATTTGTTGTCTAATTAGACCCTCCCGGTCAAATCAAATGAAAAATACGAGAAGTAATACGAATAGTTTTTTAAATGGTGCCACAAAAACTGTATAAAAACTATTTCCGTTTTGCTTATTATTTTTTTAGTAAAATTTATTTTATTTTTTTAATAGAAAGAAACAGCTATATTTACGAAAAAATGTTATATTAATGAAAAAATCCACATAAAAGTACGGTAAGATTGGAATAATTTTAAATAAATTAGTCATATAAATAAAGAATGAATATTTTAGTATGATAAAAGATAATTTTTACATTTTATTTGGTTATTTAAAATGACCAAAATTTTACTATATTTACCGCTACTTTTATTGACATTTTCTTCACAAAGTTGGAGTTCTTTGTAATAGTCTAGTCGAGAAGTGTATTTCCTGCCGAAAATAGTAAGAACGATTTGGAAAATATGAGCAATAGCTCATAAGAAAGGTGTTTTGAGGTTTTTTCTGCCCATAAAAATTGCAATTGTTATTAACAAAAATCAAAAAAAAAGAAAAAAGCCATGTCGATTTTTGATGATGACTTAAAAACCTTAAGAGATAGCGGAAATTGCAAGATAGATCCTTGAAGAGGAGAAAATTTTCTATAAAAAGGTTTCAACCCCCGGAGTTCTATCTCCATTATTTATAATTTTAATAAAAAAAATAAAAATTAGAGTCATGTTGCCAAAGTTATAAAATTAATATAAAAAGCATTAATTTTTTTTAAATTTTAATGGTAGATCTTGTCTTGTATCTATCTAAGAAGGGCTCCACAAAGCAAAATATTTATATGACAGTTATTTAAATAATTTTGTTAATTTAAATTCTCAACAGGAATTAAATCTGCGAATTTTTTTTAATTGATATTTAATACCCTAAAAAAATATTTAGTGTGACGTATTCGGTTTTGACGCCGAGCGCGCAACCAAAAATGTCGCGTAGAGGCCCATTTTTAGCGTTAAATTAAAATTATAAATAATGAAGATAGAACTTCGGGAGTACGGACTTTTTGATCGGAAATTTTTTCTTCTTTCAGGATCTTTTTTGCAATATCCGCTATCTCTTGGTTTTCGAGTTATCATCAAAAATTCAAAGTTTTTTTTCTTTTTTCGTTTGTTAATAAAAATTGCAATTTTTACTGGCAAAAAAAATCCTCAAAATGCCTGTCTCAGATTTGCATATCACGTTAAATGAGCTATCGCTCATATTTTTGGAAGTCTTTTAACTATTTTTCTCAGGAAACACACCTTTCGACTAGACTAAATTGATATTACAATATTTACGGTTCAACAAGTTACCTTTGAAAGAAACATCTGTTATTTTTATATTTTTAACTACTTAATTCTAAAAAAATATATATTCTTTTAGGTTTGTTAAACAATACAAAATATATTTTTGTGCAATTTACTATTTATATTTTAAGCGTTCTACATTTGTGGTGCTGTTCTCCATAATGGCGTGTCTTTATAAAGTATTTCTTGTTAAGCTTATAGTTTTTTTGTTTATGACAATATAGAAAATCATTAGCATATGACATTAAACAAAGCTTTTTTTCTATAAAAGTAGATTAAACCTATAAAAGTTGTACCTTAGAATCTCTAAATAAATTGTTTAAAATGTATTTTACATTTTTTAAAAATTTATAAATAAAGCAGATGCGTTATTTAACCTCGTTATAGAAAATTAAAAAAATAAAATGGGTTTTCGCCACTCCTGGAAAATCTTTTTAACAAAATTTAAAAAAAAACCACCCTGTCTGAACGTTTATTCTTCAATATTTATAACGGGTTCTATAGTAATGTTAAACTTATTACATCACAATTCGCAACTCCTGGAAAGTCAGGAAAGACAGCTTGTTTCAAATTTAATCTTACATGAATATTTTAATGCTATAAATAAAGTGTTACTGTACGTAACAAAGTATTGATCTTAATTAGTTCCCGTTAAATGAATAATAATTATGTAAACATTTTTAAATTAAATTTGTTTTAATTTATAATGACTTAACTTTGCATTACTAAATATATTACCCAACTAATTAATTAGCTATTTGCATTATCAGCGATACATATGTAATAAATATGTCTTTGCCAATACTCCTATTTCTTGCATTGGAGGTTTTATTTTTGGGTTTATTTGTTATATTTGGGTAGTTTACGAAGGCTTTAGACCACATGTAACTAATTATTTTTACTAGTAGCTTCAATAAAACATTTTAGTAGAAAGTCCTCAAAAACAGCTTCGATTTTTATATTTTTTAAATAATTTTATTTTCCTATATTATTCAAAATCAGAAAAATTTTGAAAGGCGCAAACAAATAATTATACTGTTTAAACAATATTTCTGATATTTAAATATTTTTTAAACGCTGTAACTTTTTAAATATTAATTTTTGTCATTTTTAACACAGATTTTTTTGTAGATAATTAAATTTTACACAAAAATAGCTCTATTATAATTTCTCGTATTTTTCATAGTTTCCAAGATATCGCGAAGTTCAATTTGTGTATGCAGAAATTTTACTCCATTTTCGGACTATAATGGTTGCGTATAAGATATTTTTATATGATAGTGACATATAAAGAATATACATAACAAAATTAGAAAGGTATCTGTTTATTTAGGATTTAAACAACTCTGAGAAAGATATTATATATTAGATATTCAGGAAAATGGGATAAAATTTAAATAAATAAAAATTTATGAAGACTTATTTATCAGAATTTCTAAAAAAAATATTAAATGTTTAACATTTTTAGCTTTACTCACATATACAAAAAAAATGGGAAATTTAGTTTTTATTTATATTTCGCGTATCGGAGATTTTATCTTCTTCAAGTAGTGGATGGTTATCGCAGACACTTCCGCTGCAAACAATGCAAGCCCATGGGCGATAAGGGCCACTTTTTCTGCAACCACATGCTGAACCGCATTCTGTTTTGCAGAAGCAAAATATGATTTTTAAGACGTTTTTAGGTGCTGCTGGTTGCCTCATTGTTTTTCGTCTTTTTGCCAATCCCTTTCATTAGCAGGGATTAAAGAATTATTTTTCCATTGCAGGACTTGTAAGTAGAATCTTTTGATAAGATGTTTTGCTGCATCCTGTGTCGGAGGTAGTGAATGAAGTTGCACACTTATTTTTTGAAGAGTTTGTATCGGAGTTCATTTAGGTTTTTGGCAGTTTTAGCACCACACACTGTGAGTATACAACTAACACCTTCATTGAATAGTACTTCATCACTTTAATTTTTAACCATAAAAGTTTTAGCTGCTGCTCGTAATTTATAATCATGATAAAACATTTTATTAAAATTATTTTTACCTTTATTATAAAAGGCGGAGGTAGTATCACATTCAGTAAATGCATATATAAATAAAAAATGCTTTTTTTAATATTTTCATATTTACTTAACAAAGTCTTTGTTGAATAAATTCGTTGTAATGCATTATTTTTGAGTGGCTTCAAAAAAACATTTCTTCATCATCAGGTGCTAAATGTCTACTAACAAGTTCGGCAATGAAAAATTAATGCTCCAACCCCTCCTAAAAAATGACGATTTTTAAAACCAGTAAAAATGATGCAACCAGCAGCACCTGAAAACGTTTTAAAAATCATATTTTGCTTCTGCAAAATACAATGCGGTTCAGCATGTGGTTGTAGAAAAGTGACCTTTATTACTTACCGGCTTGCATTGTCATCAGTGGAAATGACTGCAAAACCACCCACCGCTTGAAGAGGATGAAATCCCCGATACGTAAAATATAAATAAAAATTAAATTTCCTATTATATAGAAATTTCGAGAAATAACTCTTCATTCAATTTTAGTTATTTAAATTTTATCATATTTTCTTAAATATCTAATATAAAATATGTTTTTCAGAGTAAGTTGTTTAAATCCTAAATAATTTTTTTTTTAATTTCTGCTCTCAGAAATTGAAGTTGTGTAAAAAAGGACGAAAATTAATATATAAAAAGTTACAGCGATTTAAAAAATATCCACTTAAATATCATAAATATTGTTTAAGCAATTTATAAACTTTTTCACTCCCTCCAAAAGATTTTTGATTTTAAAAAATATAGAAAAACAAAATTATTTTTAAAAAATTATTAAAATCGGAGCTGTTCTTGAGGACTTCTAAACTTTGTATGTTTTATTTAAAATTGACAGATAAATTAAAACATTCCTTTTTTTTATGATGGTGATTTTTTTAACAATATATCTGTGGCAATACATATTTTTCGTTCTAAATAAATAAATGTTCGCATTTAAAAAAATAAATATTCATCTTACAAGACTATCTATTTTTAAAGCAAATTCTACACCCATTTTAAAGTACATTCACCTAGCCCAAGAGTAATATACAATACTAAATAGAATCTGCACTCTAATTGCGAATTTTTTTAACCTACTAAAACCACATATAACATGTAATAATAGTTATTAAAGAAACCGCATAAGGTGTAAAATGTAGTTTGATACTACTAAAAATAAAATACGGCTAATAAAATTTATATTGGATAAAATGTATTTAACCCAAAATAATGAGATGTTAAACGTTAAATTATGGCCATTAGTTTCAAAACCGGCTCTATCCATTTTCAAAATTTTTACAGGAGACACAAAAACCTAACCAGATTAAATACATTTTTATAGCAGATTAAGTTGCTTTTAATCAAAACGAGTTTACTAGTAGATGTAGTGCATTGAGAAATTGTGAAAATAAAAAAAATGCCAAAAATGTGGATTGGGCCGGTTTTGAAAGTAACTTTCCTTAATTTAAGATATAATGTTCAAGTTCTATTTATACAGTATTTGTTTAAAAAGACCGTTGACTCATTTGGGAATATTATTATTTAAGTAAAAGGGTTGGCTATTCCGAAATATATTTCTAGAAACTTAATTTATAATTATCCAATTTAGCTATTTTAATCAATATTTTAAATATTTAAAAACTAATTAAATTTCAATATTTTTTCCAACTAAGTTTTAAATTATTTAGATTGGCCAAGTTTAAGATATGACTCCAGTAGTAAAAAACATTACAACTATTAAACTGACACATATTTTTAATATAAATAGGGTTAATGGTTTTTTTTATAAATTTTTGTATGGAAAGATCGCATTAAAATAGACCCATAATCTTTTTTCTGCTCTTGTTGCTGCTTTTTGAGCGAAATAATCAAGATGGAGACATTCTAGGTCCTTTAGTAAGTTTAAAATTTCTTGTAGATAACAATAAAACCGCTGTGAAATATTTGAGTGAGGGCATAAATACAGTTGGCCCCTTTTTTATAATACAGAATTGTAATTATACAGTATATTAATAAATTAGTTCTTTTTTTCGAAAAGATCGCAGAATTTATAGAATAAATAATGCTTAGATTTATTCTGTTCGGTTTTTATGAATAAAAGAGCGACTAAGGATGTTAAAGAACAAAATGAGAACATGTAACGACGGATTTCTATACATTTTTATGCAAATTCAAAATTTCAATTTACTTGTAGCTGTAAAATTAGCCTGTTTTGAAGCATAAAATAGATAGACTTTTACTGTTGTGTCTTCCTATATCTAGTCCAGGAACTAATCTAGTGACATTATATCAAATTGCAAAATTTTGCTGTGACTTTTCGTGACTTTATTTTAAATAATTTTTCAAGTGCATTCCAATGACTGTATTACCAATAATCATAGTAATAACGAACGAATTTTATACACAGAAAGTCATAACAGGAATTGCTACAAGATAAAACATACCATGCAGTTATTACATTAATCTTCTATTTTCTACTGTTACGGTTTGCTAACTTAACATCTGGGAATAGTTACTTCCTTACTTCTTATAATTACAGTAAACTGCTCTTCTAGGTAGATACGTACATAATTTTGTAACTAAGTTTTTTTAAAGGCCCACAAATTATGGGTTTTTAAAAAAGTACTGCGAAAAACCTTGTAAATATAAAAAAAATAATAAAATTTTAATGAAATTTATATACAGGAAATTGTTTTTTGGTTTACAATTTCATCTATTATTTTTTACTGTAAGTGAATGTGCAGAATGTATTAAAAATAATTTAAAGATAACTTTTAAAAATTCAATACAGGTAGTAATAAATTTTATTGAATGGCTTTAAAAAGTCTTATCTTTGCTATGGAGAATCCTTAATTAAATTGATATATATATATATATATATATATATATATATATATATATATATATATATATATATATATATATATATATATACATATATATATATATATATATATATATATATATATATATATATATATATATATATATATATATATATATATATATATATATATATATATATATATATATATATATATATATATATATATATATATATATAATTTAGATAAATATAGGATTTTAAATTAAATTTAAAAACAGATTAAAGATTAGACCAAAAAAAAAATACCTATCCATTAAGAAATAAATATTTTTTTTACCGGTTTGTTGGGTATACGTTTTGATCTAATATTTGTTTATACATACTCCATACTATTTTTAATTCCAATCAAAATCTTATTTTAACATATGATAACAATTTTTTGTTATTTGCCAAAATGCGTCATTATGCGTTAAAATTCTGGTTGTTACCTACAGACCGAGACACAGTCATGCAGGACCATAGGTCCCGAAAAAGAACGAAAACTTACTTTCATAAGCGCCTTTGTAATAAACATGGCACACATGCGTCGGAACTCGCATAGATATTTTTGAAAATAACTAGAACTTCTTGTTGCACAACACTACAAGATTTATGTCATTTGTTAAGTGTCATTAATTTGATTTATAGGTCGTCGGTCGGGTCTGAAGCTACGGGGTATACGTAAGGGGAAAGCGGAAACGCCTTCAGGAATGCGAAACCATAGGCGTGCTATAAATGTCTTAAATCTTAAAATATCAGATTTTTTAGTAGTAATAAGAAATTTAAAAAACACCGTTATGGAAGAACACTGCAATAAAACATTTATTTCTGAAAAAACTCCCAAATTCACAACAATGCACAACAATAACAACAAAAAAATAACAGTCATCAAGTTTCTTTTACACGTCATCGACCTTACTATGACATAGGAGTCGGCTTGTGACACAATTCTGAGGTCACCAGAAGGCGGTTCGTTCTATTCAATAACACCTATTGTAGGTGTTATTGTTCTATTCCAGCGCTTGCCTGGTGTTGTGAAGCGGACTTTCTGTGATGTCACAACCCAGCAGAGAATTTTAGCATCGATTACATAGATATGATTACCCTTTTTAAAAAAAAATTTATACAGGGTGCCACAGATTCGAGTGCATGCATGGGGATCTCAGAAACCGTAAGAATGCAGGTCGGTTAAATTATGGCAAAGTTGCGCCTTTAGGTGCCTAGCAACATGCCTATTAAAAGTTGTAAAATTCAAAGTACTTCCGGAGATATCTGGAAAAAACCGAAATTTGCCGATTTCGTTTTATTTTTTCTGACGTTGTTTAAAGAGATATGGAAAAACAAAAGACACTTTCTTATGGCCACTTTTTAAGCTCTACAAAACAGTGTTAAGAGATTTTTCGTACAACGTTTCGTTTTAGCTAAACCATCATCAACTTTATTTTTTTAAATACGGTGCTCAATTGTTAATTGCATTTTTTTGAAGCAGTTATAATTCCAATTACAATGATGTATAACACTTAATACTTTTTTTGTTAAATAAACATATTTTCCATAAGAGGCAATGAGTTAGACAAGGAACGCATATCATTTCTTATAGGGGCGTTCCATTTTTGTTAATAAATATTAAGTGTTATATATTTTTGTAATTGGGATAATAAGGGGTTCAAAAAAATTAAATTAAAAACCCAGGTCCGTATTTAAAAAAATAAAGTTGAGATATTTTGAAAATGAAACATTGTACAAAATTTAACTGTTTTGTAGAGCTTAAGAATGACCAAAAGTGTCTTTGTTCTTCCATATCTCTTTAAATAACGTAAGGAAAAAATTAAACGAAATTAGCAAATTTCGGTTTTTTCGGATATCTCCGAAGGTTACACTCTAATAGGCATGTTGTTAGGCACCTAAATGCGCACCTTTGCCAAAAATTTAACCGACCTTTATCTCTTAGGGTTTCCAGATCCCCATGCATGCACTCAATCTGTGGCACCCTGTATAGTTCTTGCATATACTTATATCTCCAATGTAATATATTAGGTTTTTAACCAACATTTTTTTATTTTGGCATTTGCAAAAATAAAACCCATTAACTTTTAAATGTTTCGAAATGCGTCTTTTTTGTATGAGAAATCCATGACTTGGAGTATTGGCCTTAAGAGTTTCTTTAACGTGAGAACCTTTAAAAATGTGATTAATTTTTTGTTAAGTAATCATTTTAAATAAAATTAAAATGGTGGTCTTTATTCTATATTATCAGTACATTATTAGAACAAAAATGCCTAATTTTAATAAGTACATAATGATAGTGTAGTTTATTTACAAACTAACTTTGTAGAGATTTCACTCAACGAAATCTTGTGACCAGTTTCGAACTATATCAGATCTCATCAGACAAGCTAGTCGAAGATGAATATCTATAAAAATCCTAGTATTAGTAAACAAGTCATTGACACCGTAGGCCTAAGAGGAGTATGCTTTCCCCTTGGGTCAGCAGATGGCGTAAACATCTGGTACCCGTTCATATGTTTAAGTACATATTTATATTTACATACCTGTTTTAACCCTATATAAAACTTGTTAATAGTGCGTAGGGTTGCCATCTCTAAAATTTGGCAACTAGGACAAGACGCGTGAAAACCCAGGATTTTAGAGCCCAGAAACCGGACATGTCAACAGGCTTTTTTTTAACATAGTCAGTGTAACAAAAAAAGTTGAAAATGTCATAAATCACTTTTTTACTTATTCTCAGACCTTAAAATTAAATTTAGTCATCTAACAAAACAGAATCTTATTACAGTTTTTATTCTTAAAATAAAACACAAATTATTGATATACGCTGTTATAAAAACAAAACCTTATTAAAATATTAAACCTAACAAAATAAAATTAAATTCGAACGCGGCGTGCGGGCGCAGTGCGTGTGTTGCGGGCGGCCCAAGACTTAAAATTTTTTAACCCGGACTACAAATGAGGCCCCGGTCGGACGCACCTCGGATGCCCTCTAAATTAGGACAAATCCGGGGAAACCCGGACGGATAGCGACCATAAAAGTACGTCCTATAATGCCAAAATCAAAGTCGTCAATTCAATCAACAATAATCGGCCAAGGTTTTCTAATCTGCGACACTGGTTATAACAAGTCCTCGGGGCGTGTCAAAATTCAACATATGATTATACTTTTCGCTCTTCCGAGTGTCAGTTAAAAAGAGATGCAAGGCAATATTCATAAGAAGGGAGAAGTTCTTTTGACTTGTTGCCATATTTCTTAGTTTAAATATTATCATTTAACCGATGCCAAAATTAAATAGATATAATTAATAATATATTAATTAAATAACAATATATTAACTTAAAATTATTTTAAATAATATTATTTTAAATCTTAAACAAGTTTTATTAAAATAAGGAGTTACAGCTGCTACAGGTAATAATTTATATTAAACCGATGAAATTTAATAAATGAATTTGACAACCTTCATTATATTTTGTCTGCATTCCTAAAATATTTTCCGTAGCTTTAGAACCAGCAGACAAGCTATAGTTTTATAAATATCGATGTGATGTGTTTTTACGTTGTTGTCCATTTATATTTTTGCAAAATTAATTTTTGTATTTCGTGGGTAATTTTTGTTTAAACATTTTTTATACTATTTTTAATTCCAATTTAAATCTTATTTTTATATAAGATTATGATTTTTTGGCAAAATTCTGGTTTATATAGCTGGCGAGACTTCTAGAGGCTCTCAGAGATATCACTACCTTTTGATTGGCCTATTAATACTATAATAATATCATAAACAAATTAAATCAGATCAACTGAAACTTATA
>JAHBCN010002462.1:0-91266 GCA_019359885.1 Listronotus oregonensis
TTTTTATTTTTTTTTGTCTCTCTTTTAAAACAATCAAATTGGTTGCGACAAAAAAATTTAACGAAAATTAAAGCTACACAGTTCTCTTTATTTAATGATCCAATTTAAAAATAAATTTGTAGTAAAAAACATTTTTAAAAACAAACTTTTATTTACGTGTTCTAAAAATAAAAAAATAAACTTTAAATTAAATCAAACTCATCAATTTATTTCAGTACACAATTTATATGACATAAAAGCTTGTTGCAAGATTTATTCATTTTATTAAAAAACATTTTTTTTGTTAGAATTACTTATGTTAAGATCAAGTTACATATTAAATTCTTGTTTATCTCTACAGGTAAATCTCGCGACAAGCTTTTATGGCATATAAATATTTAATATAAATACAATTATTGTGTAATGTAATAAGTTAAATGGGTTGATTTAAAATTTAAAGTTAATTTTTCTTTTTAGTACATGTAAATAAAAGTTATTTTTTAAAACTTTTTTTAATTATTAATTTATTATTTACTTCTTAGTTACCGCTGAAGTGTTTCTAAGTCTGTTTACCACCAAACTATCCCTAACTTATAACTCTTTGAAATTAATATGGCGGCCATTTTGAATTTTTTCTTAAACCCTTCCGTTTAATATCCATATTGGATTTAGATCTTTTTAGCAAAAAAAACTAGTCCGCCATTTTTGGCAGTACGCCTCATTTGATGTAGAATGACGTCACTAAGCTAACCATGAATTTTCATTCAAACTAAACGTTTATGAAAATAAAAAAATTGACCGAACAAACATACATACATAATATAAACATTGCAAAAAAGCTGCATAAAAGCTTGTTTATTTTAATAAATTAGTTTTGGTATAAAAATTTGGTTGCTGTTATATATTAATTTTATATTAGGCTAAAATAATTCCATAAAAATAAATGTATAACAATAGAGACTTAAAAATTAATTACTAAAGGAGATTCAAAACCTTTTTCTTCTTTTTGATTCGTCCTGACTTTCAACTTTATCCTCTTCTTCTCTTTTTGCTCTACCATATATTTCACTTATTCTCTTAACGCTTTCTCTTCTATGCCTTAATTTTCTAAAATAAATATTTTAAAATTAAAAATGTTTTAAAACAATAATCCTCAGCCACAAAATTCCCCAGTTAATCTGGGCCTTTGCATCTCCACCACGTAGCACTGTGGGAATTTTGTGTGATTTTGGGACGCCTTTCATTTTTCACCGCAGACTACTACATTTTCTTTTAAAACCCGTAATGGATTATACTTTAAAATATAAACATAATATAAATATAAAATAAAAACAGTTTTTTAAAAGAAAAAATTACAAAGGGGTAAAGAGTAGTTGTTTTCTTCTATTCAGCAAACACGATTAAAAATTTGGAAAAAATGCAAGAGTCATCATAAATTTGCTAGAAGGACATAAAACCTAACCTAAATTTTTTTTTATATTTATTCTAACAAGTCGTTATTTTTATGCCTATATGACAAGTTTTCCTGACTTCCTGTTTCACCAGAAATAGTATGCATGGTGTCACATTAATCATTTAAAATTTTTAGTAATTTCCAGTGTCCGGAAGTCGGTATAGCTTGTCAAATATGCATAAAAATGACGTTTTGTTAGAATACAAATCATACAAACTTTCGTTAAAATCGATAAAGAAATTAAAAAATGGCAGCCCAAAAGTAAGGTCATGGGCACCCGGTATATTATTTGCAGAACAACGTGACACTCAGTGCGGTCCTCTTTATTTTGAAGTAAATATAATTAGTTGTAAATCTTAAAATTATAGCACGAAAACCCTAAAATTTTTTTTAAAAAAAAAAACAATTTAAAATGATAAGAGAATAAAGAGATTTAAAGTTGTTTTTATTACTGAATTGGGTGTACTCAAATAAAAAATATATAAAATAATAAAAAAACAATCACAATATTTTATGACGACTCACTTTGTAAAACATTTTAATCACGTACCCCAAGGGCCGTTCTGGACCTAAATTTTTTTTTGGGGGGGGGGGGTTAGGCCAGTGGCAATTAATAAATTAGGAATTTAAAAAAAACTTTAATTTTTAAATGGGTTTTACTAAAAGAAAATATCAGGTTAAACTATAAAACACACTTAACAACGTTAAAATTTTAAAAATAATAATTATAATAACAACTAAATATTTCTTTGCTTTTCCCTCGCAAAACGATTTAAGACTTCCACAGTATCAATTTTAATGTACGCTTAAAAGGGCAAGTCCTGTTAGCAGCTCTTGACAAGTTGAATTGCGCAAACAGTCTTTTAAACGTCTTAGCGATGAAAATGATCATTCCAAGAAGGCTGTAGATACAGGTAATTGGCCAGAATTTGCAACAAAGTATGAATATTAGAAACAAAGATGGATTACATGCTGATAAGCATCAAGAGCATTTTGGGCCTTTCTGCTTGAGGCAACTCAATCCATTTTTGTTCCACAACTGAAATTCTGGAGATAACGTATCTAGGTCCAAAAATTCCTCATATAATAACAAGTCATTTATTTTAACTGTTTGTGCTTGGCACATATTTGGCACTAGACAATACAACGATGAAAGTTATTTTTCGTGATTTGCAAATCTTGCAGATAGCTTTTCGATAAAGTGATCAAAAAAATGAATTGCAATTGTGATTCGAAAATATTTTTCTGCAGTAGGTACCAAGACATTTGAACGATTCTGCTGTCGTAAAACTATTCTAAGTTTTTTGATGCAATCTTCGTCATCTACAGACTTTATAATAGCTCAGAATTTTTTAAAAATATTTTTAAATTCTTGATTTATATTCACTCTGATAGTCCTGACTTTACTAATAACAGTATTCACATGCTCAACAGCTCTAAAGACATCAAAATCTACAGTCTGTAGAACTCTGCATAACGGTAGAGTAAAAGCAAATAAAGTGGACCTTTAAAAATGATGATAAACTCACTGGTCATAATAGCTCGAAGAAACTGCAAAGCTTTTAATGAAGTTTCGATGTATTTTACTTGTTTTAATTTAATTTATATTTTTATAAAATTTGCAATAGATTTTATTGTTTTAATACAATTTCTGATCAATATTATTAATTATACTTTAATAAGCAAGACTCTGGGAACCTCCTATTTTTAAAGTCACGGACCAGCGTTGCACGGTTGTTAAATATCGAGCTTGATCTTGATTATAGACGAACCTAAAACGTTACCCGCAGATCTTGACAGATTTTTTACGATTCCAAGCTATTGTAGGTTCATTTATCGTTGATTTTTAATGTAGAAAAAGTGGTTTTGCAGTTTAAAAATTCTTTTTTTGACCAATAAAGTAATTTTTTGTATTGTTGACCGTGACTAGTCGTTTTTATTTTATTTTACGTAATAAGAATTTCAGGATTTTGGGGAGGGGGTTGAACCCCCAAAACTCCCCCTCAGATACGGCCCAACGTACCCCGAATAGAAGGAAGAACAGTTACCTGGGTAATTGTTTAGATGTGTGGCTCCACCTATTTTTAATTACAAAAAAATCGAAAAATATATTTTTTATTTTGTTCTATTTTACGGCGAATTTACGAATCTCCTAGGAAAAATCTAAAAAAAATTTTTTCGGTCTTAATTTTAATTTTAAAAATAAAAATTGGTTTTTTTTAAGTTCTTCGTTCATAAAATGCATCTATTTAAGTATGGCAATTTTAAGTGATTTGTTTCATATTCTACGTGTAAAGAAAAATTTAAAAAAAAATCAATTATTGGATTTTTCAAATATTTTTTCAATTTTTTTTTAATAAAATTTACATTTTTGATTTTTTTATAATTATTCTATTTTTATTGAACTTTAAGAATAAAAATATTTAAACAGTTACCTTATTATGTATTTCTTTGTTTTATAAAAATCTTAATTTTTTTCGAAAACTGTTTTTTTGTGTAAGAGTGATATCAAATTCAGAAAGAAAAATCCATTACGGGTAGTTTTGTCCAAAAAGTCCACCTAAATTCACACTGTGCGTTGGGTACTGAATATTATGCGATAATGACTTGCACAGCGAGTTGTTTGAGCCCCGTAAAAGAATAATCTGCAGTATAAATAGTTTTCATCTTCTTAGTTAGGTTTTATATAAAAAATCATATCCATAATCGTTTTGTCACCTTAATTTAATTTATTGCACCCTATCGGAGACCAACACAAAAGCTGGTAATAACGTTTTACCTATACCTAAGTACACACAGATAAATTTTTACCTTACCTTACTGCGTCCGCCAATTTTCCATACTGTGGAGACGTAGACGTACTTACTTCTCTGCCAAAAAGAGGGGGAAATCGAGCTTCGTAAGCTTCTCTTTTACTTATCTTGTCATCTTCAATAACTTCATTGGCGTCTGCTTTTTGGTTATTTAATCCTTCGTTCATCATCTGATTGTCTAAATCATTTTCTTGGCGATTATCCGAATCTAACATGTTTATTTCTGAAAAAAATGTAATTTGCATGTATTATTATCTGATATGGTTGTCAAAAAATCTCAATATAAAAAACACGACTTCAATTGTAAAATTGTTTTTTAAAGTATTAAGTTAAACGAAATATAGAGCTTACCTTAAAATTTAAATCATCTTCAAAAAAAATAACTTAAAAATATGAAATAATATTTATTTATATACACTGCGGGCCAAATTTATTTGGAACCCAAATGAGCTCTAAATATTTTTGTTTCACTTTGTCTGATTTTGGTGAAATTTTGTGTAAATATTAGGGAGACTTATTTTAATAAAAAAAAATATTCAATCAAAATATACAGGGGAAGCTAAGTAAGAAGCAATATTTTAATCATTGCCTTAGGGGCTGTTACAAAATTAAATTTGTAACTCTATAACTACAAAAACTATTTGAAAATATTAGGCAGCTCTGAAAAAAGTGGCCCTGAAAAAATGTTTTGCAAAATTTCAAGTTTTCTATTTAAAAACATTCTATTTCGAAAATTTTGTTAAATAATATTAGCATACAGCGTATTGTCGTGACATTTTAAAACGATTACCCGACGTTATTATTGGTAATCAAGATCCCATTGGCGAAAATATGTGAATATAACTATTAGGTGTCAAGTTACCTGTCAAACAAAAGAATAAATGCTATTAAATCCTTGACAACGATATATACATTAATAACTTGAGAGTATTTTAAATTTATTTCAAAATGGTGTACTCGTATTTGTGATTTGAAGATAAAATTTTAATTAAATCTCGGATGTAGAGCAGTGTAAAGCCGCTAATAAAAATTTAATATACCGCACAAAAAAATATATTTAAAGCTTAACATGTAATCAAGAAATTATAAATAAGTCCATTGGACAATGGCGCCAAAGACTGCAAGTGTTGTAGATAATCAGGGAGGTCATATTCATAATAACTTCTTGTAAAATTATTGAAAAATTATTTTCCCATTTATTATTATTTTTTTAGTTTTCTTCTGTTTATTTGTTATTGAATAAAAACCTATTACGCTATATGGTAATATTTAGGAAAGTTTTTGGAAACATATACCTTTTTAATAAAAAACCTATTTAAAACATTTTTGCAGAGCCTCTTCTTTGATAACTTTTTAATATTTCCAAATTAGTTTGGTGGGTTTAAAATCAGTTTTGTGGGTTTAGAGTAAAAAAAAATAACTTTTTAGCAGCACCAAAGACAATATTTAAATATATTGCTTCTTACTTGGCCACCCCCTGTAAATTTTGAATAGATAATTTTTCTACAACTTAAAAAGGGTATATGTATATGTATATTTTCACAAAATTTTACCCAAATTAGCCAAAGTGATAAAAATATCTAGAGCCAAATTGAGTTTCAAATAAATTTGGCCCACACTATATATACCGGGTAGTGCGTCGCTGAGCGGAACATATTAAATCCCATGTAAATTTTAAGGGGGTTAATTATTGGCTCTTCTGTACATTTTACAAAAAAAAAGTAAGATAACTTTTTGAAGAGACCAATCTGACAAACCCTTGTGTCAAAAATTTTTAATAAGCGAATCTTGGATTATTCAACTAAATGTAATTGCAAAATTACAAAATTTTCAGTTCAGGTAAAACCAAACAGACCCAGCCAACAGCAAACAATTTGTTATAAGGCTTTGTCAAATCTGACGTACAGCCGAATACAAGGAATTTTTTTTTTCGTTTCATCAAGCTCACAACCATTACATTCAAAGACACGTTAACATTATTTTTTTATTAAACCTTTTATTTAATGTAACAATTAAGTTTAACTAATAACAATTATTACTATCGATTATTAAAAAAATAATTTTATTATACTAGAATTTAATTAAACCAAAAGCAGTATCTGAAATATTTTTAATTTATTTTTCCATTAGGCCTCTCTGGTCCATTTCAACCATTAAACGTATTGTCAGTAAATTTGAGTCCAAAGCCATCGCAATAAATAATTGTAAATTTTTAACTCAGAAGATCAAAAATAGATCCGAAAAAAAGAGGGAACTGAACTCTTAATATTTTACTAGGTGTGGAAAAATAAAATGAAATAAAATACAATAAGTTTTTTAAAAATAATAGAGAATTACATAAAAACATTAATTAATCAAATGTTGTTTAAACAAACCCCATTTACAGCTAAACAATATTCCAACCGATCATAAAATTCATTTCTAACGTTGCTAAGTTGATATTGCGAAATTTTATTACATTCTAATGAAATAGCGTTTTGTAGCCGGTTTAAATTCTCAAATTTTACACTTTAATAAATGACACCTTTTAAGTGACCCCACAGAAAAAAGTCATTCGGTGAAAGATCAGGTGACCTGGCTGGCCAAAGTATCCGATACCGTGGACCAATAATATTTCGTTAAAAGCATTTTCCAGGTACTCTCTAACCATACGGGCATTATAGACGGGGCAACCATCCATTTGGTACCAGATCATTTGATCTTCCCGAACAACTTCTTCCAAGGCGGGTCCAATTTGATTTTGAAATAAGTCCAAATAGGTTTCTGCTTTCAGGTTATAGTTCAAAAAAAAGGGTCCAATGATATGGTGTCCGATAATTCCCACAAATACATTTGTTTTTTGGGGATATTGTGTCCGAGTATGACCAAAGCGATGTTTATTTTCTTGGCTCTAATACCTGCAATTCTGAACATTTGGTTTATTGTTGAGGGTGAATGTATATTCATCGGTAAAACAAATATTTCTTAAAAATCCTATCGTGATTTGCTCTTTCCATCATTTCAAAACAATATATCATTCTTCGGTCTTTATCTCCTTTCTGCAGCTCTTAATGTTTTTCGAATTTATACGAATACTATTTGTGTTTTTTAAAAGTGCGCAATACCGTTGTATGATATTTATTTACCTCTTGCCCAAGAACCCTCGTACTAAACATTTTGTTTTCCTCCACACTCAGTAGAATATTAAGATCTCTGTTCTCTCTTTTTTCGGCTCTATTTTCGATATCCTGAGTTGAACATTTGCTATTATTTATTACGGTACCTTTGGACTCGAACTTACTGACAATACATTTAATAGTTAAAATGGACGGAATGGGCTTGGTGGGGAAATAAACTAAAAACATTTCAGATACTGCCCTAAAACTGTATCCCGCATGATGTTACTTAATTATGGATACTTTTTAGTCGATTGAATAATTCATATATTTTTTTAAATATCGACTGTCACTGATTTATCGACACTTTCCCTCATGTCAGGGACAATATTCATTTTACTGGTCTCTGTTTGGTTTTACCTGAACCAAAAATTTGGTAATTTTGCAATTACATTTAATTGAATAATTAAAGATTCGCTTATAAAATTTTTTTGAAACTTGGCACGAGGGCTTGTCAGATGGATCTCTTCAAAAAGTTATGTTATATTTTTTCTGTAAAATGTAAAGGGGAGACAATAACTGACCCCCTTAAAAGTCACATGGAATTTATTATTGTACCGCTCGGCGATGCACCACTCGGTATATAAAAAAAATAAAAGTAGATACAAAACATACTAGGAGCCTACAGTTTAATTAAAAGTCGGTGCAAGCACTTAAGAAAAAATCTATTAAATAGGAAAAAGAAAATCCAAGGTTGTTAAGTAAAATATCTTTTTTATTTTATTTTAAATTGGATATTGCGTTGTTATTTTGATCAACTTTTATATTAGATGGATAAGTTGGCGCTGACCTCAAAAACAATTAGAGGCTCCTAATTTGTTTAAGTTTTTTTGTTGGTTAATTTAGTCTATATGTATATAAAAAATATTATTTTATAATATTAAATTTTTTATGAAGTGGATTTATTTTTTTTTTAAACGGAAATAATTTATATTTAAATTTTTAAATTTTTTAAAATTCTTTATACCTTTCTTGCTTGGATGTACTTCAGTACTACCTCCTGTCGCAACTTCTGCAGCTGGTGCTTGTGACGCTGCGGGTGCTGCAGTTGATGCTGCTTCTGCCGCTGCTCCCGATGTCGTCGCTGTGGGCAATTTTGTGCTTTCTATGCCATTTTTCTCCATATTATTAATCATGGTCAAGTGTGATTCTATGTATTCTTTAACAGGTTCTGCCCTTTCCTTGCAGTCGTCAGGTAAATTATTGTATTTGTTTAGTAGGTCCTTAAGGATTTGTGCTTTACCTTGAATATTATCGCCTTCGCTCGTGTGAAAACGTAACTGCTTTGGTGTTCATCAAAATCTGTATAAATGTATAATAAATTAAATTTTTGTCTATGTCGTAGCCACATAGTAAATTCGGCTGTTTTTTAAAATGATCTGATCTGAATGACTGATCAAATACGAGCCACATCTTCTCCTCCCAATCTCCAAAAATTTAAGTCCCGTGTGAACAAACTCCCTCTCACCCTGAAGACACCCACGGACGTTAGTACTTAGGCATCAGCCTTCGTAATCCCAAATAAAAAAAAAAAATTCTCAAATAGATGATAATCATAAAGAAAATTTATAATTTAAGGAGGAAAAACCTACTAACCAAAAACTAACCAGAACTAGGTAATAGTTTTTAAAGTTGTTGTTTACGATCCTCAATAATTGCATTTTTTTTGGGTCAAACCACGTAATATACATTTATTACCACCCAAATAGGATGCATTGGGGACCGTGAACAACTTCCAAACTATTACCTGGTTCTGGTTAGTTTTTGGTTAGTTGTCGTTAGGTTTTCCTCCTTAAATTGTAAATTTTCTTTATTATAATTATCTATTTGAGAATGTGGCTCGTATTTGATCGGTCAATTTATAAAATAATTTAAACTAAACGATTATTTTACAATGTGGCCGCGTTTTATAAAGTGACTAGCCATTTTAAAAAACGGAGGAATTTCCTATGTGGCTAAGACATCTACAAATGACTATATTGACTAAAAAAGTGGTAGGGCCCAACTGCCTTATTTAAAAATTAACTAAAATAATATGGTAAAAAGATTTATTACCCACAATTTTTTTTTTTTGTTAGATGCCCCCCACCCCCAGTAAACGTCACTGGTGATAATAATTGTCGGGTCGAAGGGTTTTAAGTTGTGATCGTTTAGGTGGCTGTGTTACGGAATTCACGATCAAAGGGTTTTACAACCCGTAAACAGGAAAAAGTTATATGTCAGGCTTTGGTCGGTGGTGGAAAGGTTAAAAAGTTGGGGGAGAGGAGTTTGAGAGATATCAGACTTAAGTCTAGTGACTGCATGGGTCTTTATAAGTCCGACTACAGCATTACATTTTTTGGTAAGGCAATTCACCAATTTTCAATTAAATGCATCCTCCTGTTGGGAGGGTTTTCGGGTTTGTTGCCCATGGAAACTTTTTATCAGCGTGTTAAGATCTATCAATTTCAAAATTTCAAAAAAATTCTCTAAAATCGTTTTCCAGAAGGATGGTGCAGATCTTTTCGGCAAGTTAGTAATCATTATTGTCAAAACAAATTGCATCAATAAATTTTAATCTGCAAAAAATTTAATAACATTGCATTCAAGAAAAATAGCAGCAAGAAAAATGTCATTCAAAAAATCTTTCAAACTGTTAAAATACCCTAAAAAATTGTTTCCTTAAAAATAAAATTATAAAATATTTACAGATTGTGTGTCTAATTCACTTTAGAACGACAACTTATCTTGATGTAAACTGATCAAAAAAAATTAAGGATATCGTGTTTTCGCGAAAAAAATTTTTTCTAGAAAAAATGTGGTATAGTTATTAATATATATGTCGTTTGCATTAAAAAAATATCGTTTGTAAACATAGCAAATTGTAGACAAACAGATAAAAAGCATTATCACCAAAAATTTAGATTTTATTTTTTTAAAGTTTACCCGTTTGTTTTTGTAAGGGCATTTGGGAATTTTTATTTTTTCCGCCAAAGTTAGGCGCACTTAACGGTAGAGGAAGCAAATCAAGCCATTTGGGTGCTTTTGAGGTGCGTGACAAAGATCGATGTTGCTGATCGGTTTAATGTCTTTCAAAGTATAATTTCCCGACCTAATAACCGATTTAATGAGACTGGATCTGTCATTAATAGGCATAGAAGGGAAACCAAGGTCAAAAAATGTAGGAGGACCGAAGATTAATAAGAGGAGCTAGGATGGATCCCACAAGAATGCACGTTGCTCAGCCAGGACCTTTTCGCTGTCGCAGAATTCATATTCCCTCAGGGCGATCTCAAAACGATTAAATGAAGCAGGTTTACATTCCTATAGGCCTATAAGGCACCGTTGACTGCAGTTCACAAAGGGGTTTTTTTAATGAAAGAGCCAACTGAATGATGAGTGGGGACTTGATTTAGCGATGAAAACCGTTTTTTTTGTCCGACAGACATACAGTTCGTGTCTGGAGACCAAGAGTTCAGAAAGACCGATATGTTCAAAAGTACATCCCTTTGGAGGTGGAATTGGTCTGGGGGGGAATAATCTACGGAGGTCGAACGAAGTGGTATGTTTGTGAAGGTACAATGACAGGTGAAATTTATGCCCACGACATCATTGATAACATGGTGAATAATTATCGTTGAAATTTGGAACCAATTTCAGATTTCTGGATGATAACGCTCACCAGCAAAGAGCCAGGGTAGTACAAGAACGGCTAGCATTTAATAAATTAATCATCTGCCACTATCTTCAGATTTAAACTGCATCGAACATGCTTGGGACATGCTCGGAAGGGTACTCATTGCCCATTAATCTCCTGTTTAGGACGTAAGGTCACCGAGGTAAGTTTTTCCACATTTATGGGATACCGCGATCAAAGTGACTTGGATCATTAAATTTTTAAATATGCCTGCCGAGTTGAAGCAATAATAGCCAATAGAGGTGGAATTACTTGCTATTCTATTTTTTTTTTCTTTTTTGATAATTATCCGTTTTGTTACATTATTAGAGTAAAGTGGCCGGTTTTCTAATAAATATTTTTTCAGTAAAAACAAATGTGTTTCGTTTCTGAAAGAGATTGAAGTAAATATACGTTATAAAATTTTATACGAAAATTATTTTTTTCTGAGATAATTCACAATATCCTTAACTTTTTTCGATCACTTTATTTACCAATTTCTTGCATTTCTTTAAGCTTCGCCATAGGACTGTCCATTTCATTTTTGGTTATTATTTTTAAGTACGACCTTAAATTAACTGGCAAAATCTGACAAGTTGTATGATATTTAAGTTTTAACATTAAATTGGTCATCTCGTTTAAAATCAGTTTGGTTTCGGCGCTGCTGTTAACATTTAGAAGTTTTAAGTTGGTCTGAAAAACAAAATATATTAACACATTAAAAGAAAAGAATCTAAATAATACTAATCTATATTTAAGATATTATATCAGATAAATAAAAATAATATAATAGCCTAAAATTCGAATTAGAGACGACCTTCACTCATCTGCCAACGAATAAAACTATTTTTTTTTATCAAATATAATATGTAAATGTTTGCCAAATGGTTTTCCCAAAAATTATGGTCAAGATAAGTAATAAAAAAAGTTTGGTTTGAAAATTTTTTGATACTTCCTTTATAATATTAGTTCCTATTTTTTTTTAAATGACAGTAGTTATATACCACTAATTTTTTTATTTGGATATTTTTGAAAATTAAAATAAAAGACATTAAAAAAAAAAATATTTATCAAATTGAAGAAAAAAATTGTGGTATACTAGTACTGACATGTGGAAAAAAAATATGAATTTAGAAAATGAAGAAACTTTGTATTTTGTGCAAAATTTTTATTGAAACCAGTATCCTAGCAGAGCGCTTTTGGTAAAACCATCATCAGTGCTATTTGTCAAGCAGGAGTTACAGCAATTTAAGCGTACATAATATGTAAACAGGACATCGACAAACTATTATATTACATTGTAAAATAAAAGTGAAACTGTGAATAATCTTACATTACCACCTTCGAAAGGGTCAATTATAAATTATATACTTATTCTTACGTTAAATTTGCCCGTGTTGAGTCCTTGTCTAAATGTTCCTCTAGCTCCTGATAACGATTTTGATACAATATGTCTCGGTAAAGATCCACCAACAATGTCATTTAGATCCAGGTATTCTGCTTTGGTCATATTAACCTTCAACTAAAATATGGTTTCAGTATGTATTAATGATAAATTATAAAAGAAACATAAAAATTAAAAATCCCATGATTAAAATTTTTAAATGGAGATAAAAAACCAAGATCGGGCCCTCTCGAAATGGACAGTAAAGGAATGCAATAAAGTGGCACTTTGTGTTGCTGTTTCTTGACCGCAATAAAATTTAAATAACAACCCTCAGTGGTAACCCAGCAATAAATAAATTGCCTGACAAATATCTATTGTGTAGGCACCGCACCTTTTAAAAGAGCACAGGTCCTGATTATCGACTAATATTAATAGTTTAGGTTAGCTATTTTGGATGCTCAATAACACACACGAAAATACTTTGACAAACTCCAACGACTGATGAACTAGGTCAAAAAGACTCTGCTTTATATTCAACACCTGCAATTTGTCTATAACCTACATAATATACCAAAAAGTAGGTACAATATTAAATAAAGAAAATTTTAAGTCCGGACCTACATGCGGCTACCAAAAGTATATTGAGTTTTACGAGTAGCAGGTAAACCGAAAAATCAACGAATTATTGTGAAATGTACCATACTTAAATTATCTCGGATTTTAAGGTTAAGTTTCAATTTTTTGTGTTGTGTAAGTTTTTTTAAGCATTTTTTTAATATGGTTTATCAAATAGAGTAAAAAATAAGTACAAGTAACAAAAAATGAGGCTGAATCGTAGCGTTTGACATTTTTACCGGTTAAAGTTAACCGTAAAAGGTCAAACTTTCATCGAATAAAAATCTTTTTTTTGTAGCATTAACGGCAATGGATTAAAATTTGTGACTGAAGGTTTCGGTTCAGATAAAACCTATATCTGACAGTTCTTATGAACATAAACCTAGTCATAGACAATCTAGGTTAAAAAAAGAATATTCTAATTAAGATAAATGAATACTATAAAAGGCCAGAGATATCTTTCATTTGTCATTATTTCTAATATTTTTTTATTTTTAAAATATGTAATGTGTAATAATCAAACAAAACTCACATTCATTGACAAAAGTGTTCCAAAATGATTGTAAAAAAGCTTTTTACCTCCGTTGCAACCTCGGGCACTAATGGTAGTACACTGGTGAATGTAACAGGACTGTGAGTGGCATTCTCCTCTGGACATGGAGTAATAGTTTCCTTATGAGTAACAGCGCACTCAGTATCTATGGAAAATAAATCAGCATTTTTAATTTAAATTAAAAAAAATGTTTTCCTACGAGCGTGCGGAAAAGTCCACTTTTCCGCACGCATTTGAGTGCGCAAAGTTGCACTTTTCCGCACGGCGTATGGAAAAGTGAACTTTTCTGCACGCCGTGCGGAAAAGTAAAACTACTCTAAAATCTTACAGGTAAGCAAGATTTATATGTATTTTAGTAATTGTAGGTCATTTCATGCAATATGCGAAGCCATTGCAAGTTTTAGTTTATTCTCTTTTTTGTTTTGTTACTTCGTAATTTTCAATATTTCAACTAAAACACAAAAAAACATTTTTTAATTACCCTGTATAATAATAATAAATGATTATGACAAGTCAAGCAACAATATGTAATCTTGGTGATTTTAACACATGTCAGATTTTTTCTTCGTTTCCATATGAACAAGCAATTGCACAAATGAATTTCAATACAAACAAGCATTTTTAATGAAAGGCGTCATAGTATCTTTTTTTAATTAAATAAAAATCCGACAAAAATAATTATTTAAAATGAGTAGTTCCGATGAGGAGCTACCAGATTCTATCCTGGATCAGGAAATACCGTAAGTTTGAATTTATTACCAGCAAAATCTCGTGAAAAATATGAGAATCAATATAGTCATTTCGAAAACTGGTGCTCCAGCAAGGGGACAAAAAGTATTAAAGAAGAAGTGTTCTTGGCCTATTTTGCGGATTTGCAAAAAACATATAAACCTAATATTTTATTGAGTAAGTACTCTATGTTAAAATGTGTCCTCAAAGTGAAAAGGAACCTTGATTTAAGTTCATATTTCAAGCTAACATCACTACTTAAACACCAAAACGTGGGATACAGGCCAAAAAATCAAAAACTTTCAGCAAAGAAGAAGTTTCAAGATTCATGAAAGAAGCACCTGATAATATTTACCTTCTAATAAAAGTTGCTACAATTTTTGGATTAGCCGGTGCTTGTAGGAGAGATGAACTTACAAAAATAATGATTGATGACATACAGGATAATGAAAATTTGATAGTGGTGAAAATTCCTGACAGTAAAAATAATACTTACAGAATCTTTGTAGTGTCCGATGAAACAAATAACGGACTTTATCTGCAATTGTACCGTAAATATGCAAATTTGCGAAAACCACATACCCCACAAAAGACGTTTTTTTGTTCAGTATAAACAAGGAGCATGCAGTACGCAATGTGTGGGAATAAATTCAATAGGTAAAATGCCTTCAGAAATTGCTGCATACCTAAAATTAAAAAATCCAGAAGAGTACACTGGACATAGTTTTCGTCGATCCTCTGCGACTATGTTAGCGGATTCTGGAGAAGGAATTACCAATGTCAAGCGACTTGGGGGCTGGAAATCACGGCTGTAGCTGGAGCTACATTGATGAATCCACAAATCAGAAAAAGGATATGTCGAATAAAATATTGACCATGAACAACTCCCCCCCTGAGCTAAGTCAACCTTCATCAAGCCGTACAATAAGCGCTTCCATAAGCCACCCGCTAAATGAAATTACAGGTTCTGCAATTAATTTACAATATGCTAATAACTGTTCTTTTGTTGTAAATGTTATCAACAAATAATTCCCATTTATAAATATGTTGTAGTAGTTCTTTCAGATTAAACATAATTTAAAAAATAATCATTGCTTTAATATTGGTATTATCTGACGCTCGTAGGAAAAATTTTGTTCCTAACGCTTGCGCAAAGTGACTTTTCCGCACTTGACAACGGCAGTCGCGTGCGGAAAAGTATCACTTTGCGCACTTGTTAGGAAAATAACTATTTTATGGGTTTAAATAATACAGAGTGGATAATTGAAATCCATCTAACTTGTATTTAAGATTTTTTAATTATGCTTACTCCTTTAAAATAGACACAATTAACATTACTATTGTCAATTTGCGAACAGAAACAATAAAATAAGTTTGCCAAAATAAGTTTATTTAGGCACAAATGTGTATACAAGCTCGATAGGCGATTGACTAAAAAAAATAAAAGAGGCTATAAAGAACAAATTTAAAAGGACATTTTATGATTGATTATGATTTTTGGGTGCCTAAACATGCAAAAAAATACAAAGCGCTATTAAATTTAGGCTTACGTTCTTGAGAATGGGGTAATTTTGTCATCATTTAATAAAATCTAGATTATCTCACAATTTATGCATTTCTAGAAAAATATTTAAAGAGGTTTTTTTGTAGAGAAGCAAATGTCTTATCGAAATAATACCTTTTTAAGTTAAAAAAATGCAGAATAAATGCAAAAAATAAATTTGAACAAGCAACCAAATGCAAATTTTTGTCTACAACTTTGCTGCATAAAAAAGCTGACGTCAAAAACCTTCTAAATGAGCGTGCCTAAAAGTATTTGTATCAAAATCGGACATAAATGAGATATGATATTTGAATTTTACAACTAAAATTAAGTATTTTTGCCGATTTTTCTTTGGTGTCGGATTATTTTTATTAAGTATCTTTTTTAATTTTTAGGGCGAGGTTGTAAATACCATTCCCAAAATTCACTGTATTTTTAAAAATAATAACTTTATATTTACGTAAGAAGTCGCTGTTCGGTTTAGAAAAATTATTTTTGAAATCGCTGAGCATTTTAATTACCTTTCTTTATTTTAATTCTTAGAAGGTGGTTCTGAACCAAGAGCCTGTGTTAAAAGGGCGGTTTATTTAAAAATACCTCGTCTATATATTAACATTTTTATTAAGTTAAATCAAAAAGTTAAAATCTATCGTAGCATCTTCGATCCAAAAATGTTTTAGTAAATTTATACTAATATATCATAGATTTAATTTTACCAAATGCAAAAAAATCTTTTTTACTTACTTTCAGTTAAATCATCAGCGTTAGTAGTAAACTGAAAAAGTGTTGCGCCTCCCCCATTTGCGCCTTCACCGCTGCCATTGCCTGCCATATTTCCAGCTTCAAAACCTTCAAGCTAAAGAACCAAAAAATGATGTATTATTACTAACCGACTTATATTTTAATTCAACAGCATTTTGGCATCTTTATAGGTTACTAACAAGCAAATTTGTATCTTTTGGAACTAAGTTGATATACCAAATAAACAGTTTCAAACGAAAGCTTTAAATCCGATAAGCAAAAAGTAACATATCTGTATTTTTTTTCGTGAATAATTTTTTACAAAAAACTATGACAATTTAAGGCTATTGGTAAAGTAGACCTAATTTAGACAATCAATGCACGAATGCCAACATTTCCAGTGCTTAGTTTTTAAGTTAAATGCCCGATTTCAAGTAGAATAGTTTGTTTCTATTTCTAATATGAGTTTTTTTTATAAAATCCCTTTTTTGAGTCAAATCGGATCATAAACAGTAATAAATGCCAACATTTTAAATTCTTTACTGTGAAATCGCAATCTTAAAAACCTTGTGATTCCGGCTGTGAGTTAAATTGTACTTAATTAATTTTTAACGAAAAGTCTAAATTTGCAGCACAAAAATCTTTCGAATACTTTAACTACAACTTAAATTCATTGACAACAGAACTACAATATATTTTGTTTTGGTAACGTATAACAAAAATCTTGTTACATTTAGATTCTACCCCTTACACAACTTATAGAAAAATCCGTTTTATTAAACAAAAATCGACTACGAAGCTTTATAATTTAATGATAAATAAGTGTTTATTTACTTAAAAAAAAAATTAAAACCTTAGATAATGCTATACAGGTTTTTTTTCAATATTTCAAAAAAATAATAATAATAACAGACTAGCTTGTATGATATTACGAAAAAACGTTCATGTAAACATATGTCCCAAACTTCCTTAATTTTGGACTATAGGGCAGTAAAGTTAAAAGAAAAAAAATATTTATTTTATAACCATAGAAGTATAAAATTTAGAATAGATACTTATGTTTTAAATGGTTTTCTTACAACAATATTTGTAATTATCTGCAACCCTAAGGAAGGTTTTAAAGATCTAATTTAAAAAATTATTTCTGACGGCTTTGCACCATTTGCGAGTAAAAAAATACATGTCTTTAATATAAAGTCAGCATACAATGAAAAAACCATTTAACCTTTGCCCAAAGTAAAAGATGATTACAAATATTTTTGAAGAAAACCTTGAAAAACATGTTTGCTTAGATAAAAAGTTTAGGACATATGTTTATCTCTGAAATGTTTTAGAATATTAAAGAAACACATTGTATATTTGTATTATTAGTAATAACTTTTAAATAATAAAGCTTTCAAATTGTATCCTACCCCTGGAACAGTTGTATTCTCGAATATATCAGAATTGGCCGTTTGTAAAATATTCTTTGCTGCCTGAGGTAACGTTGCATCACCTACACCTTCTTGACCATTTAAAGAAGCTTGCGACTCCATGTTTGGTGTTGTTTCGGTGGCTTGGTCTTTTTCTTCAGCAAATGATTCTTTGCTTGCAGACGATTCTGTAGTAGCTGTAAATCGCAAATAAATAGATATTATTATGGGCAAACATGCTTAAAATAAGAATAAACCTCCTTCTGCCGCGTCCGACGCTTTAGACTCTCCAGCTGTTGTAGCACCTGCTCCTGTTGTAGCTTCAGCAGCAGCCGTTGTGGCATCTGCGGACGGCTCCTCTCTTTTGACAAACTCAGGACGTTGTGGATTCAGAAAATATTCATTTGATATCGGAAACCTATTTATGTTATGTGCATTTCGGAAATATCTTTTTTGATTTTCTAATGCTCTTTGTTTCATTATCTCTCTGTATTTGTTATCGCTTTGTACAAACCTTAAATATTAAATTGACAAAATGTTGTACAGTGTGTCCCAAAAAATTATTAAAGGCATCATGTGCTCTCTTTTGGTCCAACTTAAAATGGTAAAAATCAAAATTTTAAAATTTTCACTTGCTTAAGAGATACTGTGAAAAATCAAAAAATTGTCACTTTCAAAATGACTCTATATTTTCTTAGTTAAAGGAGAAACAGCAAAATGTTTTATACAAAGGTTTCTTTATCATGATTGTTGAATATTTTGCCGTTTTTAAAAATAAGTATACGGGGTCAGGTAAAAAAGTTATCAGAATTAACATTTTTTTGGAACACCCTGTATATTTTAATCTAAAAAGATAGCACATTAAATTCTTCTTTCAAACATCGATGACCTTGGTTTTCTGTGCGATTTATTTAAACCCTATAAACAGCGTTTGTCGATTTTCTAAAGGTACTGTGATGGCCCACTGATGGCAGCGTCTTTTAATTGACTGTGTCTATCACCATTCGTTGGCCCGATATTAATCCTCAGTTAATGGTTTGACAGAAAAAAGACATAATGATATATCCACAGTGGCCTATTAATTAAACTGAGTTACAAATCCAACGTTATTAATTAAACTGCATTTATTGACTCAGCGTACTTAGATCATGTTTGTTGGCCCTTTGCCTAACCACCGACAACTAAAAGTGAAGCGTGCCATCATAACGTAACTTTTTTAGAAGCTTGGTAATTTTTGTGAATGATTAGGAATGACGTGATCGGAAAGTTTGTACCGATCTTCGGCAGTTTTTGTATTTTTTTGGTGTTTTGGCAAATGAAAAGTATATTATGGTGATATTTTATAGTTTTAGAATCTTTGTTATTATTATATTTCGTATTCTTATTGGCTGTTATGTTAATTCTGACTTTGTTTCGTATTTTTGTAGTTAGACTATTTTATGACATTTTAAATTTATCAGCAAATGCCTTGTTTGTCTTGTTGTGCTCAAGGCAATATATTATTGTTTTTTATGTATTCATTTTTTTTTTAATAAAAATCAAAATTTTTACATTTTTATTTCGTTTGGTTTGTCAGTGGTGTTCCAACAGTAAGCCTAAATGAAACACGGTAAATCTTAAATTACTATTTAAATGTATCCCAAAATTTTGGCAACAGTGGCCCTTAAATGGAAAAATCAAAATTTAAATATTAGTTAAAAATATATCAAAATTCACTCCAATGCTATTTTTCTTAGTTAAGGGCCTCCATAAAATTTTTATCATGGGCAATATTTTCCAAATGTCATGGGTCAGGTGTGCCAAACAGAATTTAACCTTTTGTTGGCACCCTGTATATTGTTTATCAAAGGGAAGCAATTAAATCAAAAATATGGGGCCATTGTTTTCTATCATTTAATTTTTTAAAACTTTATTACTTTAAACCACACTAGCCTATGAAACAAAAGCTAATATTTAATAGCAATAAAAAGGGCGTTCCATTAGGAATGGAAATTTTTGTCGTATTTCTTTTGTTTTAATTCAGAATATTTTAATAAAAGTTCTAAAGGATTCTTCTGAAAAATACACAAGATGGCCTTGCTAGGTTCTCATGGGATGATTCTGTACATAATTGGATAAAATGGCGGGGTTTTTAAGAAAAATTTAAAAATAAATTTTTTTGGAAAGATATTCAAAAAAGATTTTAGGGGAATGTATTTTTTTGTTATTTTTTTTCCTAAACAAATTTTTTTAAAAGCCCCAAATTTAAATTTTTTTTCCCTTACTTTTTTAAAATATTTTTGGGAAAAAAAAGATTTTTTAATTAATTCGGGGGGGCCCAAACGTTAAAAGTTATTTATTAAAAAAATATCTTTTTTTGTTTAGAAAAAGGGTTTTATTTTTTCCAAAAGTTTTCATTATTGTAATAAAATTAATTTTCCAAGGTTTTTTTGCTGGATTAAAAAAAAGGGGTAAAAATTTAAACCCATATGCGTTGCAAAATTGCAATGGTTGAAGAAAATTAAAAAGGGTTTTAAAAATTTTAACAAAATGTAGAGGTTTTTAAATAATTAAAATTTAAAATTTTAAGGGGAGTTACCTTGAAATTTACGGCTTGAGTTTAGAATGTTTAAAAAACCATTGTCTTTTTATTCAAGAAGACAATTTTAAAAAAGTTTTTTGAAAACTTTCAAATTAAAATTTTTTAACAATTTGTAATTGACAATTTGTGTTTAAAAAATGCAATTTTACTTTTTTTATTTTAATTATTTTTTTTTAAAAATTTAAAAAATTTACTTAAAATAAAAACCTTTCCCCCACAATCCCCCCGGGATTACTTTTTAAATCTTCTTTTGGGGGAAGTTTTGGATTCCCGCACCCGGGACATACCCCCTAAGAGTTTAAATATTTTTTTTTTGTTTTATTTTTAAATTTTTTTTTAAATTGCCCATTATTTTTATTTAGTTATGTATTAGACATTATAAATATCATTTTTAGTGGTTTAGTGATGGGCTATGATAAACGTATTCTGCAAACTAGTGGTCATTATGTTTTTTTTTTTGGTTAGTTAACAAAATATTAAAAAAGGCAAATATTTGACCAAATTAAAAAAAAAATAATAGGAGAATCGGATCTCAAACCCAAGCGTTTTAACGGTAAACAAATGAGCCCAGGGTCATTAGTACTTGAGCCACTGATTACACAGCCTTATTTCTTTGATATGACTGGTTAGTGTGCTTTATTATTTTAAAGGGTAAACATCCTAATTAATTAATTAATACACCCAGTGTTATTTTGTTTTCTTCCTCTTTAAATACGTATGTCGTTGCTAGTTACACCCATAGATCCAAACTTACCCGATTGTTTATAACACATATTGCTGTAAGGAGGTAAAGCGTTTTGAAAATCAAAAGAAATATTTAATGACGGTATTTTTATAAACTGTGACTTTTCTTGTACTGGATCACTAAACTACTAAAAAACGTCAATATGTTGTGTCTATATATATAACATTTAACAGTAGCGCCCGCAAAATTTTTATACAGAGGGGGGCAAATAGCTAAACAATTAATAAACAGTAAAACAATTTTTTTTTGGAAAATATTTTTTATGTAGTTACCAAATTGTTTAATAGAAATTGGAGACGATAATACAGAAAAAAAATTCGAATATATTTTTTCGTAAGCCATAAGAAAAAAATGGGCATACCTAAGATGATTTTTCTAATATAAAAGTAACATAACACTACGTAAATAAAATGTTATTCCAAATATTTTAAATAAAAACCAAAAAAATATGATTTTTGGTAAAGGCAAATTGCAGTCTCCTTGAAACCTATCAATAACTTCTTCATAAAATCTAACCAACTTGTTATTAATAATCGATGTATTGATATCATAGATAAGCCATCCAATCTTTCATTTGACATGGTGGATTACAACCAGGTTTTTAATATCTGTATAGTGCTGAAAGATCCTTTAGTTGAGCAGGTAGTAGGCAGAATGCTCATGACTGGAGATAGAGACAGAAAAATATATGAATAGAATTAGAAGTTGTGCTTGATGGTCCTAGATCGCCCGGATCGGATAAATTTTTTAAAAAAAATTTTTCCCCCCTTGCCCTCAATAGAATCACCTAATTTGTCGGCCTTTAAAATCATATACGGGTGGCCCACCACATTCCCCGGTTTTTCTAAGAGAAAAGAAACGGTTGGGGGAAAAATTTTTTGCACGGTCATATATGGGTCCATAGGCATATTTAAAAATTATTTTGGGAAAAGTAAAATTTTCCCCCAAAAAAAAAGTACATATCAAAGTATATTTTTCTTTGGAACACCCATATTTTTTTTTTTTTAAATATATAGACCAAATAAAGGTAAGTTTTTGTTATATTTCCTATACCTAAAACTGACCGTTTCTGAGAAATTTAGAGAAATTAAAAAATACAGACCATAATTTAGCACCCTGTAACATATAACGAGCTGCTCGTAATTAAATTTATTGCTTAGCACAAGGTTTAAGTTAACTATCACCTAAAGTTTTACTTTAATATTATACAGAGCGTTGAAAAATTGCCAAAGTTTGGACACACATTTTTTAAAATTGGAAATAACTTCCTTTTGAGGTTTTAAATGGAACACCCTGTATCGGGTTTAAATTTAAAAAAAAACCCCTTTTTTTTAAGGATCACGTAGATTCGCTAAAAGCACAAGTTAAATTTTTTTAAATCAGATGTATCTCAAGTAAAATGCAGGCAAAAGTAATAACTCCAATTTATTGTCATTTCTAAAATATTAAAGCATTCTTAAAAATGAGGATCGAAATATAGTAGAAGGCACACCTGTCCTTATTGTTAAGACGAAATATGGTAAATTGCCCTTGTTTCTTAGCAAATGTATCAAACTTAATTTTTTATAACAACGGATTATTTAACAGACATAACTTTTACTACTACAGTGACGATAATCCTAATATTTTTGAAACCCTTGATCACCAGCACAGATGGTCTGTTAACGTGTGGGGTGGAATAATTGGAACACGAGTAGTTTTATTTTACCATAAAGTCTGATACATTTGCTAAGAAACAAGGGCAATTTACCATATTTCGTCTCAACAATTAGGACAGGTGTGCCTTCTACTATATTTCGATCCTCATTTTTAATAATGCTTTAATATTTTAGAAATGACCATAAATTGGAGTTATTACTTCTGCCTGCATTTTACTTGAGATACATCTTATATTTAAAAATTTAAACTTATGCCTTTAGCGAATCTACGTGATCCTTAATAAAAAAGGTTTTTTAATTACGATACAGGGTGTTCCATTTTCAAGATAAATGATAAGTCAATTATTAAAACGCCTTTTGCATAAAAAGCAGAAGAAATAGGTATAGGAAACCCTAATATGGTTTTAAAGGGAATTTAGTTCCGCGTCAAAATAGGCCACTAAATACAGGGTATTCTAATTAACTTAAGGAAGTTATTTAATAAAATGTGTGTCCAAACTTTGAGGCAGTTTTTTTCAACACTTCGTATACTATTGAAGTAAAACTTTTATGTGATAGTTAACTTAAACTTGTGCTAAGCAATAAATTTAATAACGAGCAGCTCGTTATATGTTACAGAGTGTAAACAATTTTTAAATTATGGTCTGTATTTTTAAATTTCTCTAAATTTCTCAGAAACGGTCAGTTTTAGGTATAGGAAATATAACAATAACTCACCTTTATTTGGTCTATAGTATCTAAAAATAGAAAAAAATATGGGGTGTTCCATAAGTAAAAATATAGCTTTGATATGTACTTTCTTTTTGGGTCACCCTGTACATTTCAAAATAATTTTTAAATATGCTTCTCATGGACCCACATATGACCGTGCTAAAGGTTTTTCCCAACTCTTTTCATTTCTAGTAGAAAAACCGAGGCGAATGCGGTGGGCCACCCTGTATATTACCCAAGTAACAATCATACCCAGGAGTTATAATTTTTTATCAAATCGGAACACTGTTACGTGCAAACTTTCATAAGATAATCTTTTTGAGAAAATGGTGATCCCAAATGTTTTAATATAGTTCAACGATTTACATTGTTGCAATTTACCAAAAACTTATGTGTGCAGATTACCTAATACATTATTAAAATTAAAATTAAATAGACGATCATATTTAACAATTAATATATGGATATCAACAAGAAAATGACAAGCACAATAAGCAATAAACAAAAATTAGCAATTATTTTTCTTTACTCTGGGTTGGTTTGGCCTTATAAACTGTGTTTTGGCTACGAATCCTAATATAAATAATGAATAATAGGTAAATTTTAAAGAAACAACTTTTTTTTTTTTTAAACCAGAGGGCTATTGCCCCTTCCTGCACCCCCTTCTTTCGGGCGTCCATGTTTTACAAGGACATATAAGTGGGTATTGTCATAGATTATTATGTTTGTTTGCTTACTTTCCCTTCTGGAATTTATCTTCTTGTGTTTTAATGAATTAAAATTGCCACGACCATGAAAACTGGAAACTTCTTCATTTATATTTCCCTCTTCAGTTTTCTCAACTTGATTATCTACAAAAGTAAATTCATATGGGGCAGAAATATAAAAAAAGTGAAAGTTGTAATTCTAAGACTTTTCTTACTAATTTAAAATGTACTCTTAAACAAAATTATGCAAGCCAGACAAAAAAACATAAATGTGGAAAAAAGCTAGCTATGGCTATGTTAAACCAGGGCTGTAGCCAGCCTGTTCCTTTGGGGGGCGAATAAAATTTAGAGAATGCTTCATTTTCTAAATTTTTATCTATGTTTACTAACATAAACTACATATTTTAGAAGTATAGGAAGAAAACATATACAGAGTACATAACAGATTTCTCAAAAGGTAGACTTCGAAGATTTACTACTTATGTTGATGGGAGCAACTCGGCCAAAATATTTTCAAGTTGTTGGCACTTGTAGACATAAGAATATTATTAATTATTCGCGTATAAAATTAAAACAAAATAAAAAAGTGAAGTTGCTATTTAAAAAAATAAAGTTGACCACCAGAACTACTTTTTGACTAACCCTGTATACTCACATAATGACTTAAAAAGTGCGTAAAATACTAATTGCCGTGTCTGAGCGATTCTCCGACAAGTCAGACAATTTGATAATATAGAATTTATTCCATGTTCGATGTTCAAACTGTATATTATTCACAGAAATATGTACAGGGTAAGCTATAAACTCATGTTTTTGTAGTCTTTTGCCGATTTTAGCATGTACACTTAAATTAGTTTCTTAAGAAATCTGATAAATGTAAAAACCGTGATGATTAGAAAACCAGTTACCTTTGTCATTCCTCTTTGGTTTCTTCTTATTTTTCTTTTTCTTTCTATGTTTCTTTTTTTTGTGACCCCTAGCCAGGGATGTGTCTTCATCTTCACTTCCTTCATCTTCATCTTCTTCCACGGATAATTCTTCTAAAAATAAAATTTAAAATTTAGTAAAAATCCTTGCATTTCCCCAACTTATTAACAACAGATAACTTAAGCATTGCTTAATGTGTAAAGAAAATCTTACAGAAAGGGGATAGTTCAAATTAACAAAGGTGGTGTAGAAAAAAACTATATTTATTTTTTAATATAAAGAAATATATTTTGTTAAAACTTGAAAATTAAGAAGATGCGAGAAAATTGATGTAGACAATTTTGGCGTCGGTAATATTAGTTTGGTCTAAGAATATGTTCTTAATACAATCAAATACATTTTTTATGTAATGTGTTCTAAAATTTTAATTTATTTGAATCTATTAATTCAAACATATGACGATCACCAATGTTTTCTTTTTTAAATAGAAAAACTAATGCACCCCTTTAACTTTTTTTTGTAGGCACTTTTTGGTATATTGTGATATTTTTCATTATTTAACTTATTCTTCTATAAACATAGAATAAAATATAACCAACTGTTGCAATACCCAATAGTAACACCTTCCTTTTATCTGCTTATATCAGACATAATTTAAAGAACACAAAAAGCCCTTTTTTGCTAATAAATTTTCCATCTATTTAGGTTATGTTATGCTAATCCTATTGACAGTTGTTTACGAAATAAGCGTTTGTGCACTTAAGTATCACATAAATTGTAGCAAAAAATTTACTAAAATTTATTATTAAACACCAATTAATGTTTAATATCTATTACCAAATACCCTATGAAAATTTTTAATAACTTTTTGGATATAATTTTCGCTATAATTTCACCAGAATTCTAGTATGTGTAAAAAACAGCTTTACCCTTACACTAGTAAAGAAATACCTTTGTCATCTCTTTTAGGTTTCTTTTTCTTTGGATGTTTCTTTTTCTTTTTCCCGTGACCCCTAGCAACCGATATTTCTTCGTTTTCATCCTCTTCATCTTCTTCTTCGGATAATTCTTTTAAAAATAAAAATTTTAATCTTGTTAAAATGCAATCTCTTACTTACAAAACACCCATGCATGTTTAAATAATTTTAAGCCTAAAGGGGCTACATAGAAAAACATATTATTTGGAGACTTGGTCTCCAGAAATTAATATTAAATACAGGTTATTAAAAATTAAAAAAAAATTGATTAATTTTATACTTCTACATGATTCCATTGTTGTCTAGGCCACCAATGTTTTTTTTTTAAATTTATCTTCGTGAAATTTGTTTTTATTTTGGACAGATTTTTAAAAGAAATTTAAATTTCCTAAAATTTAAGGCTAACTTGATTTTGTTTTGGTTTTTGATTTTTCGTCGATTTAACGAGGGTCCTATACAGAATTGGCAAGGCAATGGCTTGGAAGCCAATTTTAATGTAATAGAGTAGGAGACATATGGTATGACCCCGGATTAAAAAGAGAACGATAACAATTTCCCCTATCCTCCTGCCAATACAACGACGGTCGACGCCAGTCGACGGCGCTCACGACTCGTTAGGATATTGTCGACAGTGTTGTCATTTCGTAAAATATTTAATAGCAATTTTAGAAATGTTTTAAAAATTATACATTTTATAAAACTCTTTATTTAAAAAAAGTAATGCGCTTAGCAAAAAAAAAGAAATTTGTAAAACATATTAGTATTTTAGAATGGTTTTAATGGTTATTTAATGAAGCAAGACAACATAAATAATTTTATTTGCAAATGCTGCAAAAGGAAATTATACCAGCTGTGCGGAACGTTAATGTTAATTTCAAGGAAACTTGGTTTCAACAGAATGGCTGCTCTGCTCAAAACGCAAGGCCAGTTCAGGAATTTCTCACTAGGACTTTTCCTGAATGGCATATTTGTGGCAGAGGTACCATACCATGGCCGGCAAGGTCACCGGATTTGACTCCTCTTGACTTTTTTTTGTGAGGCCAATTAACTTAACTAATTTACAGGTATCCACATAAGAGGCCTGTAAATTTAGTTGATTTAACGGCAAAAATATTAAGGACGGAGTTTTATAATCGGCTCGGGTATTGCGAAGCTCAACAGGGCAATGTCTTCGAGCATTTATTAAATTGAGAATGCTTTTGAGCGTATTTTTTTGGGTTATTTTTTTAATATTAGGATTACTATTAATTTTATTAATTTTTAAGTATGTTTAGGAGTTTTTTTTATATATTAGCAGCTATATTTATTGTTGGGCTTAAGCCTGACAAAAATTCAACAACCTTTTAATTACTGTTGTATTAAATACAACAGTGAATAACATGACGCATAAAAAAGGTGGTAGGCGACGGGGATTTTCCGGTCGTTTCTTTCGATATCCTATTGTTATCATTTACTACAGAAACGAAGTAAATTATTTAATTAATAAATGAATAGTATATTGTTGGTTTGATTTAATTTAAATGCAATATTATATTTTATAAAGATTTATTTAAAAATCGTAAGAATTGCTTTCTTATTCGTAAAATCGTGAAATCAGAACCAAATTCGTGTAATCTTAAGAATAATCGTGAGATCTGGCATCACTAACTTGTGTGTGCGTTTGTGCGTGTGTGTGTGTGTGTTGTCGCCAATGAGCTGACAGCCACAGTGCGTCTGAGGTTTTCCCTCTTCTTGTTGAGTCGGTAGAAAGGAAATCGGCAACTCTAAGTTTTTGTCTGTCTTTATTTCGCTCAAGCCTTTGCCTATTAAATTAACATCTCCTTTTATCGCACTGAAAATATCTGCACCAAAGAAATTGGTTTGCCAGACGTGTATATCGGTTAAGATAAGAGACAGAGAAAAACTTTAGAATGCAATAATTTGTAAATGTTTACTTATATCTCAGTGGCATGCTGATTTTTATTCTTTATATATTTGTCAGCTAAAACTATCATTTTTGCAGCACATTGATTTTTTATCGGGATGTATTTCAATCTTAGGCAACCATCTTGACAAATGTTTTAAAGGTTGTTAATCGAATAACAAGTTTTTAAATGGACTAAATAATGTTTGTTTTATGTATGTGGTTGCCTATAATATAATTGTTGATTATTAGAAAATTATGTGTTAATAGGTCTATAAATAAATGATTTTGTATACTTTAGTTATACTCATAAAAAACGATCGCCGAAAAATTATTTACCTTCAGTTTCCCTTTTGGATGCCCTGTTCTTCTTTTTCTTAAATATGCTGTGACCTCCGTGAGCAAGGTTGCTAGCCAGAGCCTCATTTTCTCCGGCGAGGATCTCTTAAAAAAGAATTTGTTGTGCATGCGCAATAAAATTCATTTATATGAAGTAAATACTAATGAAGGGATACTCGTTTACATTCTAATTTATATTTGAGAACTTAAAATCTATTTTAGCTGACTTTTGTTAGTTCTGGTTAGATTTCTTGTTGCAAACTGATAAAACATTTTCAGTTGGTGATAAATTTTGGCTATCATCATATTTTATATATATTTTGTTGTTTAATTTACGATTTTTAATTGTTATGTAAAGTAACAAATTTTTATTTTATGAATTTATATTTCTGGGGTTTATTGACATGTTAAATGACAATTACCTATCTCTTTTATAACAGGAAATGTTTCAGTAGAAACTGATTGCTCTATATACTTCTGCGATGTGGGTTTCAATAAATTTTGCGAAATTAAAACATAGGGTATTAGCAGATTATTAAGATTTATTCGATCATCTTCGTGCTTATTTTTATTACTACTTGCAAATGGTTCCTCCACCTCAATATCAGTTGAAGTTTCCTCTTCGTAAGTAATATCATCATCTCCTTAAAATACAAAATTTACCAAATTTTTATTTGGTTTAAAAAACTCTTATTAAAAAACTATTCTAGTAAGTTTGAAATGTTTCAAAAATGGGCCAATTTCTAAAAACCTCCCTCAAAAACATTCATATTAAGCAACCCAAAGAAAATGAGATTATTACGGTGGTAGCCATAGTTTTTTAGTTAAATGGCTTTATTCAGCGTTATTTTGAGGTGAATACTGCAGAATATGAAAACTCCTTGGAAGCAGTGATATTAAGAGTTTTGGCTACACGATAAAGAAAGTACTCATCGTATAAGAAGGAAATAAAATCAAGATTCACTAGGGATGCCCAGATAAAACAGAAGTTGGGAGATTTTACTTTTTACTAATAGTAACTACACCCTACCATGGCTTATTATACAGGGTGTTAAAATAATGGTATGTATAATTGAAGGGGCATTCTGGATCGATTTTAAGTCAAAAGTTCATAAAATGGCCTAAAATGTTAGTTATTAAGATACAGGGTTAAAGTTTTATTTTATTTTCACTTTTTAATACATTTTCAAAGACGGTTTTAATATTGAACTGAATTTTGGAATAGATATTATGGCATAAAAATACACTTTTCAGATGTTATTTAATTTTTTTTTTAAAACCAGTGGTAGCTATGACGAATTTTCAAAACAATTTTTTCAAAAAAATACTACGCCATTGACTTAAAAAAAATTATGGTTTTATAATAATTATCAATCAATTATAAACAAAAATCCCTCTTTCATTTTTGCCGTAAAACTTACCGTTTGGGGGAAATCGTTAATTTAAAAAAATGTCTTATGTACCCAAAAATTTCATCTTGAAAAAAATTTTTATTGAAATAAATCAAGTTAGCTTTGCTCGTTGCCACGATTGTTGTTTTGTTGTTGTAAACATTATGACACTGACGTTAATTATCATTCTTGACAGTTTGTATTTATTTCTCCTTCGATCTTAAAACGTCATTTTGCTAGTTAAAAAAATGGTAAAATTTTTCTAATTTGGAAATGACACAAATGCATTTCCTTTATGGCTAGTAAAGGTAATGCGTGGAGGCGCGGCGTTTTATCAAGAAAGGTATCTAATCGCGCTCCCAGATAGACGAACATTATAAACATTATCGTCGTCTCGAAACTGGCAGTTTTAAAGCTAATATTTCGAGGGAAGGGGTCCCCTGGAGGAGGCGTCCTGCACAGTGAAGAGGATCCAACCCAATGGGAAAAAAAGGGATGGCATTAAACATCTGCTACAAGACGGTATGGGAGATTTTAAGAGATTCTTTGTTATATCCTTTTCACATACAAAGGGTTCAGGCATTGCTTCCTAGAGATTATGAACCACGTACGCAATTTTGTAGATGGTATCTCCAAAAAGTAACAGAAAATCCTCATTTTGAGCCAAAATATTTTTAGGACGAAGAAATTTTTAAAGAAATGCAATAACCAATTTCCATAAAATCATTACTGGGCCCAGGAAAACCCTCATGCGATTACAGAGCACATTTCGGACGAAGAAATTTTTCTCGGGGTAATTAAAAATTTTCGATTTGGATCGGTATCGTTCCGACCCTTAATTTTGGACCATTTTTTTACCGGACGCCTTAAGGACGGGATTATGTAATTTTCCAAAATGATTTCCCTTTTTGCTTTTTAAATGTTCTTCTTCAGTTACGGCAACAACTTTGGTTTATCGATGGCGCTCCCGCCCACTTTAGATATTGGCTCGTAGATTTAAATAGAGCCTACCAAAATCATTGATAGCCTTGGGGGACAAATTTTGGCCACCTAGATCGCTGACCTGAACAGCCTAGATTTTTTTTTTGGGGGGGGACACCAAAAACATTAGTTTATCATACACCAATTGTGACATTAAAGAACTCAGAAATAATTGACGGAGGGAAATATCCGAAACACCATGGAATTTTGAAAGGTTCGTAATTCAATGGAAGAAAGAGCAAAAGCCTGCATAGAGGCGAGAGGTGGTCATTTCCAACATTTTTTTGTAAATTATGTATGTATTGTATTTAATTGTTATTGCTTTTTGTTCACTAGTTTGTAAGAAAATAGCTTAAAAATAAATATTTGAAAAATGTATTTAAAATTAAAATAAAAGTTTAACACAATCAAGAATGATAATTAACGTCAGTGTCATAATGTTTACAAAACAAAACAACAATCGCTGGCTGAGCAAAGCTAACTTGTTTATTTCAATAATAATTTTTCAAGATGCAATTTGGGTACATAAGACTTTTTTTTAATTAACGATTTCCCCCAAACGGTAAGTTTTACGGCAAAAATGAAAGAGGGATTTTTGTTTATAATTGATTGATAATTATTATAAAACCATAATTTTTTCCCAAGTCAATGGCGTATTTTTTTTGTAAAATTGTTTTAAAAAATTCCCGTTCTAGCCACTGGTTGCAAAAAATTAAATGAACATCTGAAAAGTGTTTTTTTATGCCAAAATATCCCGTGCCAAATTCAGTTCAATATCTCAAACCGTCTTTGAAAAATGTTTTAAAAAAGTGAAAATAAAATAAAACTTTAACACCCTGTATCTTAATAACTAAGCATTTTAGGGCCCACGTTTATGTGAACTTTTCGACTTAAAATGGATCCAGGAATGCCTCCTTCAAATTATGACATACCATTAAGTAACACCCTGTATGATATATAAGACTGACAACCTTGGTTAATATTTTAAATAAAACTGCAAAATGACCTATTTAAGTACATAATATTAAAATGTTGTCCTATGATAAAAAAAAATGTTAAAGACTGTAATATTTAGCAGCATCAGCCCTTAACTTTATTCCTAAAATATTTTAACTTTGTCATCTCCTCTAGGCCAACAACGAGCTGTGGAGGATCTTTTTTTAAACGAATAATTTTATGGCTTCTCCCCTCAAGAACCAGTTAGTACAATTCTCACTACAGCAGCTTTTATTAATGCAACTCGCAACTCACTTTATCCTTTTTCTGAGTTTCTAATTTATGCTGCCACCTTTAAAGGTCTTTTATTTTCTTCTCAACCTTAAAAATTTTAAATCCTACCTTAATAAATTGCCTTTTGCTTTCCCCAAGATACCCATAGTACGATTGTACTTACGCCTTAAGCCTTTATGGACTGTTTCAAGATTATAAAAAATAAAGTATTCATAAAAGATTTTCTTAAGCTAAAGAGAGAGGAACTTTCTAAGTGGACTCCGTATTTCACAATTAAAAAAAAAGATACGGTAGAAATTAAAAAAAAGTTTAACTGGGAAAGAACTACACTACTCTACAAAAAAAGTATTGTACCCAGAAATGCGACATATTATTTTCGATGTATTTTTGCCTTCTAAAGACGAATGGTCGGTCAGAATTTGGCCTCTACGTCACAAATTTTTTCTAACATCAAAAAAATGGTCTAAAACATGAAAAATACACGAAAAAAACACCAAAAAAATAAAGGAATCCACTCTCAGAATTGCTGTGTCCCAGACGTTTTTTGATAACCTTAAAGAAATTATTATTTTTTAAAATCAACCGATTTGCATTAAATTCGGTATAGGGGGTTTTGGAGGACGCTGATTACAAATCCAAAGTCAGATTTGCAATATTTAGGATGGAAAGTCCAATATGGTCAACCAAATTCTAAAATTCTATCGATTTATTCCACATTTGATACATAGGACTTTTAAGGGTAACTTATTATGAATTTTTGGGTTAGATTTTTAAAATTCAAAACGGCGGATCCAATATGGCGTAATGATTTTGAAAATATTGTCCGCCATATTATACCCGCCATCTTGAATTTTGCAAATCTGACTTCTGATTCGTAATCAGCGACCCTCAAAACCCTCCCATAAAAAATTTAGAGCAAATCGGTTCATTTAAAAAAAACTGATGTCTTTGAGTTTATAAAAAAAAGTTACTTACATTAATTCTAAAGATGGATTTTTATTTTTCATGGTCTTTTTTTTAGTAAATGTACGTTTGGAAAATAAAACACAATTTTCTCTATTTTTGCTGGTGTTTTTTCGTGCATTTTTGGTGTTTTAACCCGTTTTTAAAGGTTAAAAAAAATAGGAAGTAATGGCCAAATTCTGACCAAAGATTCGTGTTTAGGAGGCAAAATACATCAAAACCCATATATCACATCTCTTAGTCCAATACTTTTTTCCTTTTTGCAGAGTGGTTTTATATTAAACATACCATCTTCCATATCTGACAAATCTTGATAATTATAGTCATCGTCATTGTCTTCCGTTGTTGTTTCAGTATTAGGAGCAAATTCATTTTTAGTTTTCTTTATTGGAACTTTTTGTGAAACAGGATTCGAAGTGACAGAATCTTCTTCGTCTGAATAGTCACCCTCAGATTTAAACTTTTTTCGAAAACCTAACCAAAAGTAAATAAATCAACAAAGAAGAAAAACATATTGAAAATCCTTAGCCAATAAAAAAAACATAATATGGAAATAAAATTAATTTTCGACATAACCTATGATTTTCTTTGAGCAAAAAAAAAACTGAATGTAGTATTCCTATGACTGCTGTAAACAACTGCTAAAAATATAGTGTTCTGCAAACCCATTTCATAAATTATATAAGTTCTTCAAGAAAAATTTCCGACGTCTAAGAAAACCAGTTCTCGTTCATTAGCTCTGTTTCAGGCCTTTTGGACTTTCAATCAAAAATCTTACTGTTTAAAACGCTGGATTTGTATGCCCATAAATTATAATATAAAAAATTAGACAGTGGTGTATATTTCTACTCTATGTCTACAATGTTTTGACAAAAAGTTTTCCATTTAAGTAAACTGCATAAATCTTGCCGTTTTATATTTCTGGATTCAATTAAAATAACTCCAGTGCTACTTAATTATAAAAAAAAAATTTTCGAAAAATTTCTATACCGGACCTTCTTTAGGTCTTAGTGCCTTCATTTCATAGAGTCTCACAGTTCCTTGGGTAACAAATTTTTACCTGTTTATATTGTAGTTTTAAAAAGTAACTTGCTTTTACAAATGTTAATTTGATAAAGTCAAGCTATCAAATATGAAAAGAACCAGAACTAACAGAAACCAGTCAATAAATCCTTTATTTGGAGCCAGTTTTGCCTTTTACTATATTTTTTTTTAATTATTACCCTGTATACGATTAGTTTAGACCTAATTTTAAGGTTAAAACAAATATTGTAAAAATTTTTTTCAAAAAACGTTGGAAGGAAAAAAAAAATTTTTTTTTTGGGCCCCAACGGGTTTCAAGGTATGTCAAAGGGACATTCCTTTTTTAATAAAAGTTAAAAATCCCAAAATGTTAATTAAGCATTTAATTTTTTTTTTTTATTTTTTACACAAAATTTGGTATTAACGAATTTTAAGGAATTTTATTAAAAAAATTTTGTTTTTTTAAATTTTTTTTTTAACCGGGGATATAAAATTTTAAAAAATTTTCAAAAAAATTCGATTTTGGGAAAAAAAATTATTTTTATAAAAATCTTTTAAAAAAAAACCCCCATTTTTTAAAAATTTAAAATTTTTAAAAAAATTCCCATGTCCCTTATCAAAAATTTTGAAATAAAAAGAGGGGGCCGGTTGTTTTTTGTTTTTAAACATTAAACTGGTTTTACTTTTAATTTTATTTTTTCTCCTTTTTAAAAGGCTTTTCTTTAAAAAAAAAAATTTTCCCCTTTTAAAGACAAAATACCTTTAGGGTTAGGGGCTTGGGGTACCCAAAAAAGGGGATCCAATGGTTCCCAGTACCTTTAAAAATTATGTGTCTACGAATTGGGTTTTAAAAAATTTAGGGGGGTAAGTTAAAAGGAAACCCCAAAAAACCCCACTAAAAAAATACAAAAAAGCAAAAAGGAAATTTTTTAGTTTTTTGTTTTCCTTTTAAAAACAAAGGGCGGGGATTTTTAAATTTGCCCAGAAAATTATTTTGATCCAAAAAGAAGAACAAATTTTTAAAAATGAAAAAATTTCCTTTAAATTTAAAAACCCTTCTTAAAACCACGGAAACACAACTTTGGGGATCATCCAATTTAATTGGCCTTTTTTTTCCAACCCTTCCAGGAATTTAATTTTCTAAATTTTCCCTTTTTTTTAAAATTTTTTCGTTACCAACCTTTTTTACGTCCCCCCCCAAGAAGGCCTAATTTAAAAATAAAAATATTTACCTAGGAAAAAATTTTGGCCCCGATGTTAACCCTGTTTTTTTTTGGGGGGGCAAAAAACTTTTTATCTAAAATTTGTTAAAAACCGAAAAAATTTTAAGTAAAACCAAAAAAACCCAAATTTTTAAAGGGTTTTTAATTAATAAAAAACAAAAATAAAAAGGGTTTTTTCCCCAAATTTTTTTTAAAAAATTTTTTAAGTTATTTTTTTTCCCCAAAGAAAATGCAAAGAAAAAAAAATTTTTAAAATTAAAATAGAAACAATAAAATTTTAACGCGGTAAAGTTTCAACCCCCCGGCCGGGGCAAAAACTTTTTTTTAAAAAAAAAATTTTTCGGCTTTTAAAAGAATTTTTTTAAAACGTTTCCCCAAAGGTTTTTAGGAAAAAATAAAATTTTTTTTAAATTTTGTTTTTTGCAAATTTTTTTTCCCCAATCGGGAGTTTTTTTTTTAAAAGTTTTAAAATTTTTACTGAGGGCAAAAAAAAAAAGCATTGGTTTTTTTTCCATAAACCTTTAAAATTCGTTAAATTAAATTTTAAAAAGTTAAAATTAAAAAAAATTTTTTTTAATAAAACTTTTGGGAGTTTTTAATTTTCACAAAATAAAATTTTAAATTTTTTAAGTAAACCCCGTATAGGCCGGCAACATTATGTTTTTTTGACGGGTAGAAGCTTAATAAGTTAAATAACTATTAAAAAACTAATTTTTTTTTTAGGGACATATTTTTAAACCTAAAAGGGGCCCTACTTTATAAAAAAATAAATGAAATGGCCATCTTAATGGTTTTCAAGATGCTTTATTTTAAACCTGCTTGGTAAGAAATGAGTAACATATTAAACACAAAAGTAATTTTCACAAAAAAGTTTGGAGTGTAACATTTTAGTATTTTTTGCAGACGTGCTCCACATACGAGTTTAACTAAAATTTAATAAAAATTAACATTGTAAAGCTAGCTTACCTTGTATATTTTCAGATTCTTTTTCTTCTAGATTTCCTAGTTTAAGCTCGGTTTTTTTCTTTGCAGCTTCTGCTTCCTGAGCTTTTTCAAACTTCTTAATTTCTTGCTCTTCGTGGTTTCCAACGTCGTGAATCAAATTTGGATCGAACTCATATTCGACTGATTTTAATTGTCTTTTGTTATAGGACGGAATAAAGTCAAAAGTAGCATCTGGAGCGCCGTAAAACTGGTTAAAGTCATAATAGCCCACTAAGGATGGTTCTTCCCGTTCTTCAGGTTCTTCTCTAAATACTCTTTTTTTGGGATGTTGCCGGGTTTTTCTTTTTTGTATTTTACCATAGAGGCCGGCAGGTGTTTTTTGTTTCTATTGAAATAGAAAGTTAAGTATAAAAATTACAACTTTGTTAGACAAAACTATTTTTTTACTCGTTGGCGTAGCCAGGGTTTAGGTGGGGGGAGGAGCTGTCCATCAAGGTGGTTTCTAGGATTTTCACAATTTTTTATTTAAAAAGTGAGACATGGGATCCACATTAAATATGTACTAGATGCTATTGGCCTTAAGATGAACACTTTAATAAAAAAAAAATATTTTGGGAGTGGCGAAAATAAGTTTGATTAAAAAAATTTTTTTTTGTCAAATCCCAAGTTGTGCAAAATTACCTATGTTTTCTAAAAATCATAGCGAGTTAAAATTGTTGCACTCAATAATTTTCCCATGCGTATTTACGTACCTCCGACTATTTGTTATTTTTAAAGTTAGTCGTTTCGTCCGGTCAAGTAAAGGCGAGTACTTTTCGCACCGAAAAATATTTAAAAATTACGATAAGTATTTCTAAAAGTCTTCCTACAGACGTAAAAGTTTCTGCAAACGTATCACGGAATCATTATTGCCGGAGAAGTCGCGATCAAAATATGAGAAAATATACAACCAGTTTTGACATGATGTGATGGCAAAAACGTGAAAAATCAATAAAAATAAAAAGTGATTTTAGCATTTTTTAAAAATATTTCACGAATATACGGCGCATTAAGTTTATGGACGTTTTATTCAATATTACAAGCCACAATTTCCCTAATCGATCGATATCGATTAAGAATCGCTAAGGAAGTATGCCATCCGTAAGCCAAGTGCAAGCCAAACTAGTCAATATCACAATCCATTTAAGTCAATTTATTAATTTCCATTAGCAAGTTAAACTCATGGCATTTAATGTAACCATATATGGATCCCGTCGCAGCAGTTGGCTTGTACTTCAATGGCACCGAAACGGCAACGCCAATGAAACGTCAAGTTTATAAATGGGCAGTTACAATTAGATCTTTCCTATTATCAATATATTATAGAGACATGGATTGTTTTAAAGAAATAAAAAATGTGTTATAATATTTTTAATTTTTATATTTAAAATTTATTAAACATTTTATATCTTAATATTTTAGTTTTTATTATTCAAATTTTTTTATAGATTCATAAACACTAGTATGGGCTCATCGTCCCTAAATTTAGAAAAATGTTAGATATTTTTGTAAGATTTAAAATAAATGGTCTAATCAAAGGGTGGAAAACTTTAAAACAAAGGGGGCCTATTTTTACTTTTTCGCAATTAGTTATTTTAGTACCTTTCCCATTTTCCCAAAGTAGATTTATTTTATTTTTTTTTTAAATTCAACTTTTAAAAAAATTTGGATATGACTTTCTGTAAAACTGTAATTTATATTTAAAAAAATTAGCTTTATATACTTTAAAAAAACAAACAGGCAAACCGGTTATTTTCCAAATTTCCTTACATTTAAATTGTGTATATGGGTTAAATTTAGGATGTAAAAACCTTGTTAGCACACCCTTTTCCAAAATTTGAAGGTTTTTGTTTTCGCACAAGACGTGCTACTGTCAGTGTCAGGTAATGACTTTAAAAAAACCGCAATGAAAAAATGTAATGAAAATGTGGGTACGATCCAAGGAAGTTAGAACGTTTATGCCCAGTGCTGTAGAACAATGTTGGGCATAGGGAAAACGATTCTGCCGAGTTTGCGCAATGAATAGTACGGTCAGGTCCGAACTTATAATTCTTTGTACCATGTAAAAAGTTGACATCATCAAATGTCAAATTCAAATTGATTACAAATTAACTGTTTTTCTAATTTTTTGCATAACATTGTTGTTTTTTAAACAAAACTATAATAGAATATTTAAAATTATTTAATATAACTATTTCATTTACTTTACTGGTTTTATTGCGTAATATTAGATTTTATATCCTTATAAAAACAATAGTTGGCGTCACTTTACTGCGTTCTGTTTAAATGGTCAATATTTCTGGAAGTTTTTCATTTTTACCAAAAATCTTGGCAAAATAAATGAAAACACGACTGTTTTGGATAAACTTTAAACATTGTATGATAGTTTAGTGTACCAATTTTATAACTAAAGTAGGGCAATATAGTAGAAATAAGTTTAATTTAGTTATCATATTTAATAGTCATCTCGAAAATTAAACGTTGTTAAAAAAACTTACTTCATCAATCATCGAAATCGGCGAGGGCCAAGAAAAGTAAAAAAGTACCATAACGTTTTGGGCCTCTCAAGTTGGTCAGTAAAAGATGCATAAAAGTGGAACTACGTGATGCTCCGTTGGGAGCTGCCAGAAAAATTATACTTGTCAACTCCTTGGAGCAGAAGCCGTGAAAACACCCATAAAAAAGCGACATATCCCCTACAGCCCGTCGGTGGGTAAGAGAAGGAAGCTTTTCTGTAAGCATGGGATCATTAATAAGGCGAATAGCTCTTTTTGAATGAAAATATTTTTTGGCTGGAAAAAGAAATCTTAGCTTTTTTGAAGCAGCTAGGGATATGTTTTTGCCAGTCAAGGTTATTCTCAAAACTAACGCCAACAAGATTAAACGACTCCGAACAACAACAAAACATATATACCGCATGCAAGAGTTGAGGAGACGACGGCCCAGCGAGGGGAAAGCAGCTTTAAAGGCGGGCGGGTATCATTGGGCCGACCAATTGGCATTGCAGGCCAAAGGTCTTATACGCGCCGCGCTGTCCCACACAAAAATAAAAAAGTCCGGCCCTTGTCCAAAGTACAATGTGTTGCCTACCTACATTTATTGCACACACTGATATTTCTACAAAATTGTGTTTCTGCGCAGAATCATAAAGGTACCTTAACCACAGTTAAGCCGGCCTTCCACCGAAAGCGATGCTGTGCTGTGCTAGGCGGAGCGGCGTTGAGCTGTGTTAAGCGACGCTGGTTTGCCAATGTATTCTTATGGAGTACCGTCCACTAAAGCTAGGCGGTGTGCGGCGAGACAAGCTGACTTGCGGGGACAGCATCATTTCGCTATGTGTTCGATTGAAGCTGTGCTGAGCCGTGCGAAATTGATTAATTATCGATGTAGTTCGTATTTAGCTTCATAATTTCAAATCGTATGAATTCATGAATTTCCATAAATTGTGCTCTAGACAGTCTAAAGCAATTTTTAAACTGTTCATCACTTAATATTGGAATCAACTTATGAAACTCGCCAAATTGTTTTCTCTCTACTAAATGATTTGATATATAAAATTTATGTTTTCTTTTCTCCCCCATCAGTATAAGATTTAATAAATTGCTTGTCTGTTCGTCTTCGAAATTATCTTCCTCAGAACTTACGTCCAAAAGATACTTTTTGACTAGTAAATTACTAAACATTGCAATAACAATATTATGCTAGCTACAACACCGCACGACTAGCTTTTGGTGGACGGTATTGCTACAGCTTGAACCAGCTTAGTCTAGCACAGCGTAGCTCAACCTCGCACAGCACTGCTTTCGGTGGACGGCCGGCTTTATTTTCATAGTGAGCCGGATATTTTTTGATCAAATAGGCCATTGCTGTGTTCTTCCCTAACCTTCAAAACTTCCTTGGTATGACCGTATCAAAAAACTGTAATTGCGTTATAAATATTAACAATTTCTAACTAATCTAACGTTGTTTTGGATATCATAAAAATGTCCAAAATAAATATATTTTTTAAATTTTACTAGTACATAAAGGCTGCTAACCTGTATAATAAACAACTGTTTATAATGTAATCGCACATAAATATATTTATAGAACATACATGACTATGCGCCCACATATTTCGTATGAATTCTTGTTTCTAGTCCTCAGCGAATATTTACTTTGTGACAACTGGGGTTAAGTGCATTGTTAAAGTATTTACAAAAATCACAACCTTATTACTTAAAACTAGTTATCACTTACCTAAAACCATCTTTGTCTAAATATTTCATATTATCCTGTCCACGTTTAGTTGCATGTAAATTTTGACCTCTGTTTTCACCGGGATTCTGCAATGGTTTTTTATCTTTCTTTTCCCCTCTTTTTTTGAAAATATATTTAGTTTTTTTCTTTTTAACTACCTCTCTTTTTTCATCGTGAGTTTTATGATCTTTGTGATGATGATGATGACCGTTTGGTGGGTCTTTATGTACAATTTTAATCTCTTCTATGTTTTCGTTATGATTCTTGTGAGGTCCATGTGCACTATGTGATATCAATTCACCTTCTTTTGGGTTTTCGTGTCTTACAATTTCTATTACCTCTTGTCCACCTTGATCATTTTTGGCAGGAATACCTAAATTTTGTTTCATTTATGTTATTTTTAACCAACTAATTAAAGAGAATTCATAATTAAATATCAGAAATTTATTTTTAATCCAAATAAACCAAAAATTAATTAATTACTTAAGTTAGAATTTAACATACCAGGGTGCTCAGAAAATACGTAGACAAAATTTTCTGACAAACCCCTTCCGTCAAAATGTCAGCTTGATTATATCCAAAATTTACTCTGATGGAGAAAGTCAAAAATTAAGGGTAATGCTGTCTTTGTTATTTTTTTGGAAACGAGCTTGTTGAATTTATTGCTTTTTGGTATAAGGGGTAATTCAAATTTAACTATTAGAATCTCAAAAACTATAGGAGATAAAAAGATGATTTAATCAGGCAAAGTTGCGCATTTATTGGACTAACAATTGTCGTTTAGAAAGTTTTGAAATTCCGTATATTTTCAAAGATACCCGAGAACAACTAAAATTTAAAAAAATAGTTTTTATTTCTTCCTAACTTTATTTTACAACAGATTAAACATTTAAATTGCCATTTTTTTCGCAATTTTATAATTTTTTAGATGTCACTTGGCCAAAATTATCAAATTTATTATGGATGTCATTTTGGTTTTCTACGTAAGTAAATAATATTTCTTAAGCTGATTGTAACAATGTATAACATGTTATACTTTAAAAGTTGTCCTCTTATTTATTTTCAAAAAATATATCTTTGTAGTTAGCCTAAATTCCGGCGATTTTTTATTTGTTTTTTTTTTGTAAAAGGCAAATAAGTACATATCCATAGTAGAAATAAGTTATTTAAATAAAGCAATATGAAAATAAAATTTTATTACACATTGGAAAGAAGCATGTAACAAAATTTAAAATGAATATAGCGCTTTTTACTAGTCATGAATAAAATTGCTTCTCAAAGGAATTAATCTACAGCTAAATGCAACTTTGTTTATAAATACACCTAAAAATATTGGCGTTCTTAAAGTAAAAAAATGACAATTAAAAAATAAAAATGTTGACCAGATAATTCAAAAGAATTATGTATACAATAAATATTACTGCAAGTATTCAAAATAATGTCCGTTTTATGTGTTCTAATTATGCCATGATAAATTTTAAACGTCTTCTACAGTAGCATATTCTTGTTCCTTATATACTGTGTTTTTTGATATTACCCATAATAATGTATTTAAAACTATTAGGTCAGAGGACCCTGCCGGCCATCTAATAGGTTCCGCATTACCTATCTACCTGTATGGAAATATATCATTTAAATGTTCATAATTACCGTCGTATGCAGGGCATCATCATAGTGAAATCGGAATCTTTATTTGCAAGGTAAATTATCGAGATATTTCTCAAAATGGTTCTTAAAGTAAATTAGTATGATGAGTAAATTGTTTGGTTCCTTTTCAGATATACACATTTTTTTAAATACATTTCCCGCTGTTTTCGTTCAGTTACTGCTAAATTTGTAGAACAGTTTTAACCTTATCTTTTTTATTCTATTTAAAAACTTTGCTCCATTAAAAACTTTAAACAAGCTTGTTTGCAATAAAGTATTTATACAGAGTGTCTCAATTTTAGCGAGAATATTTACTAGATAATATTCCGGGTATAAAAATAGTGGAAAATTTTTAGGTTTAAATAATTGAATTTTTCAAGATTTTTTAAGATAAACTATAACATTGTCAAAAAGTACCCCTACCAACGTTTATGAATTTCAACAAAAGCCATTTAAAGATACGTGACGACATATGCGTGGTCGTGTGGTTTTTTTTTTTTTTTGATGTTAAGTCGTATATTCTAAAAGAACAAGAGGTGCCGCCTGACGAGACAAGGAAAGAATAATTTTTTGTTTTGTTTTGCCTCATATGGTTTAATTATAGTCTTGTCAAGGTAATGAAAAATGAGAATTTCTAGCGTTGGTGCTAAAACTATACAGAACTTTAATATTTGTCTTTAGGACATACATTCAGTATTTTCCTCATCCTCATGCGTTGTTTTAGCTTCATTTTCTTTCTCAATTTCTTTTGCAATTATACTTCCGATAATCTCCGCATCTTCCTGGCTTTCTTTTCCGACCGACTCCACTTTAATAATACCACCGTTTCCTTCGGTACTACCATCGCCTCCCTCGATTACAAAAATTTCTTGTGTGGTTTGCTGCATGACATTGCCTACTGGCATTAAATAAATATCTGTCGTGCAATGTTCTGTAATATGATACTTTTCGTTCTGGTTAAGAAGCATAGGATCAGAATTTGGATTGCCTATGTCGGGACCTTGCTAAATAAAAAAGAGTAAATAAATAAATTTAAAAAAATAAACGTAAAAAAATGTACTAAAATAGAATTAGATGTGTTTAGGAAAGTAAAATATTTGCTTTTAATAGGGCAAGAATTATCGCTCTGCATGATGCTGGAAATTCCAATCATCATATACACAGGATGTTAAACATTTGAAAATTGTCAGTTGTACCAAGAATTGCGGACAGTGGATCGAAAATCACGAAGTGGGCTATCTCAAATAACACATGAATGAGAGGATCTGTATTTGGTTCAATATGACCGTAGACATCAAATTAATTCAGCTTTAGCCCTTAGGGCTGCATTTCGCGTATTATACCGTCCCTAAAATTAAAAAAAGACTTAATCGTGCAAAAGTTTGTGCAATAATACTGGCTGGGGTGCCCCAGGGCTCAGTACTAGCACCAAATCTGTTTCTTTTTTACATCAACGATCTTGTCTCTATCACAATCAATCCTATTCATAGTTTTGCTAACGATAGTACCCTCCACTCTAGCATTCAAATTCTCAAGCCAGCCTATTAGCCTGATTTGGAAAAACCTAAAACTCATCTTGGATTGGAGCACCAAAACTCTTGTCTAGTTAAAGGCCTCCAAGAAACAGTACTATTCGCTGTCGCAAAAAAAGTGTGTCAATAAACATCTGTTACATATGAGCGGTCAAGTTCTGCAAAACAAAGAGCCATTTAATCTTGTTGGCGTTACTCTTGAGAATAACTTTAACTGGAACAAACAACTTACATCTCTCGCCTTAGTAGCTTCAAAAAAGCTAGTTCTCCCCTTTCGAGCCGGAAAGTATTACTCTCCTTCCAATCTGTACACTCTGTATGTATCCCAAATTAGACCATCAGACGACAAACAAGAGAACTAAACGGATCGTGTAAAAACAGACCTTTTTTCAAACTGAAATGAAAGGAAAACAAAAACTGAAACTGAAATGATAACTGATAAGACCGTGTAAAAGGCCTTTATAGAGTAACGAAAACAACATATTACTCTTAAAGCTTCGTTTAAGCCTGTCTCAAAAGATACTAATTATACAGACCGGCTTATATTGTCAAAAAGTTTTGATGTAAATATTAGTATTTACATATCGCTTAATTTAAAGTCAGATCTGCAAATGATAAAAAACGAAATTTATAAAAATTTACAAAAATTTACATTTTACTCTAACCTGTCCAAGAGATCCATCATAATCGTAGATACCAATGGATCCATCCGAATTCTCATTATTTTGGACTTCTAGAGGTAAGTTAGTTTCATCAATCTCATTCTGCGTTTCGTCCTCCAATTTTTCTTCTACAGACCGTCTCTTGTTTGTGTTTTCTTTTTCACTTTTATCGTTTACCTTTGTGCTGTCCATTAAAAGTCCCTGTACTTGCTCAAACTCAGATTCTTTCTTTGGTTCTTCCTGATTTGCGTCTAAAGCTGCAAAATACAAAGTGAATTTCTTCGTTGCGACGTCCGTTAAACGCCGGGCGTAGCAACGCTAAGGAAATCCTAATCAATTGTAGGTATTTTTAAAGTATTAAAATTAATAAGACTTTTTTTAATATAATTATTAAATCTATTAGACCAGTGGTTTTAGAGATATATTGGGTCATTTAATTTATCAAATCTTTTTTTTTATTGAATTAATTATTTGGGACAATATTAGAAAGTACTTACAAAATTTTTCACGGCCATTTGAATTCTAAAGACCATTGCTACGGTAATTCTTTTGAATTTTACAGGTCCTTTAATTTTTTTTTAAATGGCATTGATCAGCAACTGTGAGCTTAACTCAAATGTTAAATTATCAAATAGCAATAATTTTTATTTCGTTATAGAAAAAGCTTTGCCCTATATAGTATTAAATATGTTACTAAAATCTGTTTATCTTTGTTTGAGAATGAGATAAGCAACAACAAATAAAAAGTCTTCTCATTGGTTCATCGCATTTGTAACTATGGTTACTGCCCTTTGAAACATGCGATTAATTTTTTGTTCAGTTGTCATTCTTAAAAAACTAAGGTTTCTAAAAAAAGTAAAACAAGAACAACCAGAATTAATGGTAATAGTGCACAAGTCTTGCAGCAAGTAACAGAAACTACTGGAATTTCTTTAAGGGGTGTAAAAGATAAAACAGGGGTTTCTTAAAGGTTATTAAAGAAAATTTAAAGAAGTTCTTTTATCCATAAAAAACTAAGTTAGTGTATAAATTGATAGCAGAGAATCTCGCCAAAAGAGTGATTTTGAAATGCGACAATTCGGTAAAAATAATTAATTTTTTTATTACTTATTTACGTTACAACGCCGGGAGGTGACTTATTATAGTGGCTAGTTTAGATGTTGAAATGTTTAAACAAGTCCTGAAATAATAGCTTTGCGGTCATGCATGGTACAACGTTTTATTTCGTACTGTGTTTACTGTGTTATTAAACACAAAACTTTCTATTTTTTTAGATTACCTCTATGTAGGTGTCAGCGTGGTTTTCAACTTTTATCACATTTCGTTTAAAATTGTAATTTGAAAAGTAAAAATTTCAGGACCCAGATTAGTCCAAAAATAGGGTATTACAGTACAATATAAAATAAAAATATTTAAGCAGACCCTCTAAGTATATGATTAAAATTTAGGTATACGGGGTGTAAAATTGCACGGCCAAATTTCAGGCGGTTATTTCTCAATGAAAAATATATTCTAGGTTGTTAAAGTTAACAAAAATAGGTTTTTTGTAATTATCTTAAATACCCTGTGGCCGATTTTTTAAAAGTTTGTCAATATTTTTTCTAGTAATAAGGGCGTATTTAAGGCCTAATTAAATTAAAACTATCAGGTCCAGTGGCGTCTCAGGAAACATCTTATCAAAAGTAATTGTAAAAAAATGTACGCCACTTATTTAAATGCAATTTTCATATTTGTTTTAGATTAAGCAAACTAAAAATACAACATTTTTGACATTTTTTCCCATCTTGCTTCATTTTTAAAAAAAAATATAACTAATTTATTGCAAGTGCAATGAACTGATGTTAATTTTTATTCTCAAAAACGAAACAAGATAGGAAAAATATTAGGATGCAAAAAAGTTGTATATTTAGTTGCTTAATATAAAACAAAAATATAAAAATTGCAAAAAAGTCAGTGGCGTACATTTTTTCACATATATTTTCGATAAGGTATCCCCTAAAACGCCACTGGACTTAATAATTTTAATTTAATAGGGCCAAAATTAGGCCCTTATTACTACAAATAACATTGACAAATTTTAGGAAAATCGGCTGGAGGGCATTTAAGATAATTACAAAAAACCAATTTTTTACAAAGTTAAAACTATGCATTTTCGGACCCAGAAAAACCATTTTTATATTTTTTAATGAAGAATCACCTTCTGAAATTTGGCCAAGCATTTTTTGAACACCCTGTATAATTTATTATTACCTGATTTGTCTTTTATATTACCAAGATTGTTAAAGTTGTTCTGAGCTATATCTATACTTTTAGCTATGTGGTTACTATCTCCCGACCACCTCGAACTGTCCAAATTGTTTTCTGGCTGCCGATTATACCCACCAAATGGTTTAGAGTTATACGAATCCAATTTTTGTTTAAAATCTTCGTTATTTGATACTTTTGATACTTCTGGAAAATTATAGTTTTGAAGCTTTGAAGATCTATCTTGGTTAATGGTTTCTTTATCCTGATATGCATTTAGTGCTTTGTTTGATTCATCATTTAAGTTGAACTGTCCATTTTTAGTATTAGCTGGAATGGAGTTTATTGGTATTCCAATATTTTTGGTTTGCACGTTGTTTTGATTTGGATTGGAATTTAAACTAGGAATGGTTTTACTGTTACTTGGACCTTTTTCTAAATTATTATTAACTTGTGTTGGCTGTACCGCAACAGTACTGATTTGAGTAAGTCCGGACACTTGAGGTTCCGAATTGCGAGCTAACTGGGGTTTGTCGTTGGCGTTACTGGCTTTAATATTTAGTACGATGGACTTAGGGCCATTATCGTCTTCTTCTATTTTTTTCACCAGTTGCCCATCACTCTAAATTAAAAAAAAAACTAGATCTAGGTATTGTGGTTTTAAATGTTTTAGATATTATACCGGGTAACCCAGCATACAGTTCATCAAGTTAAGAATGCTGAGTGTTGTAGGAGACGCGATTCCCCAGACATGAAAACAATACTCTAAAGAGGGTCTGATCTGGAATACATACAAAGTATACAGATAAGAAGGAGATAAATACTTTCTGTCTCAAAAAAGAAATCCAAGCTTTTTTAAAGCTGCTAACGCTATGGATGTAATGTGTTTGTGCCAGTTAAAGTTATATTTACTAGTCTTATCAAAAGCTTTAAATATGTCCAGAGCAACGATCTGGGATTTACCAAGAAACTCAGGGTTCCAGTTTAATGAAACTAAGGATAGAAGGACAGTAGTGGATCTTCTGTGGCGGAATCCATACTGCCTGTTATGTAGAATTTTGTGTTTTTCCTAATACTTTAAGATTTGGGAATTAATGAATTTTTCCATGACCTTACAAACGACACAAAGGAGAAGATATAGGTCTATAGTTAGAATGTTAAGATGGTGCAAGCTCAGGAGCATATTTTTTTAAGACGATTGCTGGTATGCTATCCAGCTCAGACGATTTTTGGTATAAAGGGAAGGAAAATACGCTTGATCTGTTTGACTTTAAAAATGATATCGGACATTTTATGAGCAATAAGGGCAACTGTTGGAAAAGAAAGAATAATAAGAGGTAGAAACAATTTCATCTTCAAAAATTAGGGGTGAAAGAATTTGTAAAAAAGTTTTGACTATTTACCTTCCTTCTTTTTTTCTTTATTTTTTTCTTTTACTAATTACTTTGTTATTTTAAGATATTACTCTAAGGTTGGAAGGGTTTCTTTAGTGGATGGTTGCCCCTTTTTTAGGAATTAGTAATTTAAACTTATTTATTTAGATACCATTGTATGTTTTTGTAGCCTCAGATTTGCCTTAAATTTCTTTTTTTAACTACGTGCAACAATGTGGAACTTACTTTTGGGCTGTAATACAGTGTTGTGTGATGTATTTTCAAAAGGCCCGATGATATTTTACAAGTCGAAGGTAACTAAATTTTTTATATTCTGAAATGAAGGTTCCGGGGCAATTTGACTATTTTAAAAAATAAAATAGAAACAGCATACTTTTATTTGTTTATTCTATAAAACACTAATACTTTTACTGTATTTAATAGATTCGATCATCACCATTAATTTAAAACTTCCACTGTAGCAATGACATGTATTTTGTATTCAGTTATCATTTTAAGACAAATCTGTTAAGCTAAAAAAAATATAGAGGATGGTATTTTAAAAAAATAAATTTTAGTCACTTTCGGTTCAATTCGAAGTCGCAAAAATAGTCCAAAAATACCTTTTTAAATAAGAAAGTAATAGCTGTTACCGCCTGGTCACCCGGTATAATTATCCTAACAAGTGCGGAAAGTTATACTTTCTCGCTCACAACTGGCGATCTGAGGAAAAATTACTTTCCGAAAGCGATATATTTAAAATTTAGTGTATATGCAAGTAAAATACAAAAAATGCGCTACTCCTAAAAATTTACATTTTAACAAGTTTCTTTGAAAAACATATTAATTGTAATAATATTCACTAGTTAATTAAATTAATTAAATTTGCAATACACAGCTCTCTGTAGATTCACTGTTAATTTGCAGATAATAAGAAAACTACTCACTTGGTGAATAAAATAATAAAGTCTTACGTCTACCAACCTTAATGCTAATTTCAACTTCTCTCTTTTTCTTCTCAACGTTTCTATATTCTGGATATTCGTCATCATCTTCCATTCCACTATATATCCTGTATGGTATCTGTTTTCATCATCGATAAACCTATGTTCAGGAAATTTTGGTTCCGGCCGTTGAATCTCACCATACATACTATTTGGATTTACTTGGACATGAGTATCCAGATAATTTTGATCTAATTTTCTCCGTAGGCGTACTGGACTATGGATATATTTACTAAATCTGTAATAAAGGTTTATGTAAATAACCTTTTTTATTGATAATGTTTTTGGACCTGCGTATCTTTAGGCATCCTTAACTAGTAATTCTATATGACTGACTTATTTTATCTTTTTAAAATTTCATCTAATTTTTTGTGTCAATATGTCACAATAAAAAAATCACATGTTTATATAATAAACTAAATAATACCTTTCATTCGGATAATAAGATCTAAAGTTGTTCTGTCGATCAAATTCTTGCGACCTGTCAAATTGATCGTACATGTTATAAGGTCGAATATTATTTATTTGCGAGTTTTGACTGTCAAAACTATTAAGCCTCTTGCTGTAGTAAGGAGCAAGTGTCAATTGATTGTCCTATAAAAAAATTATAACGGTTATATACAAATTTTGTACAAGGTGTAAGGAATTTGGCTACAGATATTTTAATATCCGGAAGTATGGTCCATTCTGGCCAAACACTTGCAATGAATTGGTTTTTTCCCCAAAAACAAAGCAAAATAAAAAAAAAAAACAAAAAAGATTGTATTTTTAGTTGGTTAATCTTTAAAAAATAAAAAATTATTTTGACTAGGTCCTTATTTAGAGATCATTAAATACAGGGTATTTAAAATAATTACAATAATCCTATTTTAAAAAGAAATTATAGTACCAGTTGAGAGCTGGAAAAATTTAGTACAGCACATTATCAAAATTGAGGACTCTTACATTTCTATACAAAATAACATAAATCCTATTATAATTAATCTCAATGATGACTCTGATAGTTAAACAGAATTAGATTTAGATATTAAGATTAAATATATAATTATGTATAGATAATATAGTTATAAATTAATTTAAACTTTGCATATATTTAATTTCTTAATGTAATTTTAAGATTATACGTACCTAAATAAACAATAAATTATAAATCTTAATATTATTAAAGTCCGTCTTAATGTTCTGTCTTTAATACCTACCGATCCGCAGTTTTATTGCTGTCGGCAGGTATAATCCATAAATGAAGGCAAAAGATAACACGGTATACTTTAAGACAAACTATACTACCGTGTTTATTAGAAACCATGCATTATTGTAATCATATTTATAAAAACTTTTTTCCATATTGTTCAATGAGCAATTACCTTTTAAAATTTAGCCGGGCATTTTCTAAACATTACAAGCTTTTGTAAATGTTCGTTTACAATTTTAACTGTATATTGAATTATGTCAAAAATATATTCTTGATTATGTGTACCATATTTGTAAAACAAAAGATTGGATTTAAAAAAAATTAGTTAAAATCTATTTCCATTTGTAGACAAAATTTACAGAAAACTATTTTTTTTCCGCAAGGATGTAATGAGACATCTGCAAAAAGCGCGTGAAAATAAAAAACATTGACATTTAAATGGCTAGCACAAAACATTCAGTGGTAGGTATGTTGTTTTAAGCTATAATTTTTATATTAAATATCGTACTAATAGAAGTGATCCCCTATTTTTCAATATATTATATTTATTTACCTAAGTCTATTGGCAACAAGAACGCAATTTAATTTTAAAATTTAAAATAACACTCAAGCCTTTTCTAAAGTAAAATAAGTTCATATTTTAGATAAATTTTGATTTATTTTTGCTAACGTAACCTTAATTAATTACACAGACTGTATCTGAATGTCTCATACCAAATCCTCAGCAAATAAGTGGTGGTTTTCCTGAAAGCTTTTTTCATATTTTTTTCGATTTTTCGCAACGTTTCGAATGAAAGCAAAATCCTTTCTGTGGTGTTGAACATCGGTTAGGAAATCATTGAGCTCATGAGGTAAATCAGGTTTTGGCCTAAAAAGCTAAAAAATCAAAACTATGATAATGATTATTGGGATTATATAAAAACAATTAATTTTTTTAAAGCGGGCATAAATCAGGCATCACGCCAGAATTTATATTATCGAGCGGTGAATAAAACGGCTGCAAGGGGGCAGCGTTGTCATTAATTTAAAAACAGCCTCTTCTAGGAGATCCACAGTATTATATTTAGTGATCCAAGGCTAAATTTGATTAAAGTCTTTTAATTCCTGTATCCAAGCACCCTTGCTGATATTAAAAAACTGCCAAAATTTTTTTCTTAAAAAAGAAGAAGCAGTTTTTTTAAACTTTAGTGTAACTCGGAATTAAAGCAACTCTTTTAAAAAATTACTCTGTCAGACTTTCGGGTTTAAAGGCGTACATACTATATAGAATTAGCTTAAGAAGGTATTCAGCTTTAGACGCCCAAATTTTGGGTATTAAAAAAAAACATATATATTTTTACTATCCATTTTTAACTAGTTATTTATTGATAATTAAGGAGTAAAAAACATTTATAATATTAAAAAAATAATAATTAAATTCAGAAAACTGCAGGCCGACAAAGTGGGGACTCAAAAAAATGTTGTGTTCTGGTGTGTACGATTTTAGTCCCTCCAGTAATCTATTTTTTTTAAATAAATAGGATTTAGTTACAGCACTACAAGGTATTTTAGATATTTTTTTCGAAAATGGCGATGATTTTAAAAATAAGTTGTGTTTTTTTCCTGTTTTTTCGCCCTTTCGGAATTTTTTAAAAATATGATATTGTTACGGACTTTAGTTAGTGTTTAGTTATTAGAAATGTTAAAGGTTAGAATTATTTTATTAAGGTTAATAATTTATTTAAAATAGGTTACCTTAGTTTTTACCTTTTTCGAAGGTCATTGCGGATTATCCTGAGGGCGCTAGAGACATCCATTTTCACTTTTCTTACATCCTGTAGTAAAATAATTCTTCCAGCTAATTCTAGACTTTTCCAGGCTTTTCTATTCTTTTCCACTTTACTATAAAAAGTGCGAGGAAAGTCCGCACGGGCCAGTTTAGTTTTGTATTTCGACGAGATAAGAAGGTGACAGACAGTTAAAGGTTAAACAGTTGTCATTATTACGTTACGTTAAAGTGTTACTATAGAAACGTTTGTAAACCAGATATCCAATAAAAAGGTGTAAAACCAGGATCCGCGTTTTTATACGGGGTGTCCTGGCACAATATTTTAAAAAGAAACCCTTCGTAGTGCAGTACTATAATGTACAGGGTGTCCGGAAATAAATTAAATTTTAGGGTGATTTATTTTAAAAAGATAAGAAAAGTTCATATCATATCCGCAAATGTCAGGTTTATGGCAACAAAGATGGTACTGGTGGTATGGTACTCCCCCCTCGATACGCCCCTGATTATAATAGTAATTTAGTAAAAACACTGAAAAGTGCCTACTATTAAAAGCATATGCCAAATCTCAGATGACCATCTAAACAGTTCCAGAGATATAAAATAGAATCCCTATATCCTTGTGCCATCTTTGAATAGCCATAGCAACCTTATGACACCCTTTATAAGAAAGCTCTTTGCTAAATTTTAAAAGGATCGATCAAGTAAAGCCTGAGATATCATGCACACCGTTTTAGGTTAAGTTTAGGTGCTTTAACAGATAGAACAGTACATATTACTTACACTTCTTTAATCAACCATTTTGGCTGCATATATCGGACCTTTTTCTACCTCAAATTGAATACTTTACGAATTTCTCTTCTTTTCTTTTGGAGCACTTGACGCTTGAATTTTCGATTGTAACATTTTTGCGTCGAACAACAATTTTAACTATAACTTTTAAAATAATTCGAATTTTAAAAATTCTTTTAAGGGGATGAAGTATTAAAATGTGAAAAAGGTTTTTCGATTTTTTTAACTTTCTAAACCAAATTACTCTTTTAAGGAGAATATGAGTATTAATTGCCTTTCACGATGACCTAACTACGAAAAACAACATTTTTTTTTATTTGTGTTTGTTGAGAATAAGTACCGGAATAGACTCAGAAGTATGAAAGATATTTGCCGTTTGAGACTGAGCAATATTTAACCAGATATTGCGATGTTAATTTTTTTCTTAGTATGTGATGTTAAACTTTTTATATTTGGTAGTGTAAAATAAAACTAAATTTGCAAATAATGACATTATTATGACACCTCATGACTAAGTGGTACGCGAAAGATTTAGGTCTTGCTTAGAGGTATGCCTAAAAAAGTTGGGACATGCTGTTCTAGTTTTAAACTACACATTGTCTTTAACAAATTACATTTTTACTACTATAAAACGGATCCAGTTTAATGTGTTGTTGTGTCCACACAGTTTTAAAAAATTGTTGAGAGTTAGCTGGATTTCCAGCTCACTTCTTTTTATTTATTATGTTTTCTGTTAAACACCTTTAATTTTTTTATTGCAAGCACCAACATCTGATCTATGAAATATTTAAAAACCTACCTTGGTCACCCTGTAAATCAATTTAATTATCTAATCTACAAACAATATTTCAGTATTAGCAGTGTTGGGCTTAATTAAATGTGAAAATACACTAGTTATTAAGGTAATTATTTCCAGGATAAATATGTAACGAACATATTTTGGTGTAATTTAAATTGATAAATTTATAATTTTCAATTTTGTAAATATGATATGGTAATAAATATTGATGCAATATTGGTTAAAATTTAGAACGATAAAAATTCAAAGCTTCCGGGCGAATAGTAAACATTGTATATTTTAAATTTACAGGGTGACCTTATATTGTAATAAATGATGAAAAATCTACACACATTATACAAAGTGAAATAAATCAAAGCTTATAATTTGGATATTATAAACAATAAGAGACACAGCATAGGTACTCTTTACGCCAAATCTCTTTTTTGCCAATTAAATAACCATCTCTCAATTTTTTTTTTAACAAACCAAAAAGACCTGTAACGAAACAAGGGCTCCGAATTCCAATAGTTTTTATTGCTTCGTTAAAATTCATAGCAAAAAGAGAAAATACATTGAGTTCCTTTATTTTGAATTAAAAAAAAACTCGGTTTGATGTCAGTTAAATACGCAACATTAAATAAATAAATAAAAATAACCTTATCCACCGATTAAAAATCAAAAGTGTTTAAATATACGGATTAGCACCTCTTGGTATTAATGTTTACTCTGCTTTTATTTGAGATGTGTATTGGAACTTAGCCCCGGTCGCCTCTGTCGATTAGGCGTTGTGAATATGTGTGGTTAGCCCCTTGTGATGTAGATAACCTTTTCGCGGGAAAGTTTTATATTTAAATTTTAAATGCTTGTAACTTTGTTATAGAATTTCGTATAAATAAAATATGCGGCAAAAGCGTTGTTTAGGGATAAAGGCTTATCTTATGCCAATAAAAAAATACGTACAAGGGGCCTATTGTGACAAACTTAGTTATTGTCTGAATAAATTATTTGGCATTTAAAAAGTTGAGACATTTTTCAAAAATATGCATAAAAAATACACTTAATTTTTATTTTTACTGACTATATCTTTAGTGAAAGATAAAAACTAAAAATTACTTTTTGTATTTTTTTTTGACTTACAATATATGGTGCAATTTATTTTTAAAATCCGACGTATCGTCTAAGGGTACCTACTGAATATTGATTTTCATTTTTCAATTAAGGTCAGTATTTTTGTTGCATTATTTAAAAGTCTTTGTGTCCTGAAAATACCTCTGTATTGATAATGAGTGATAAACCTAAAAAAATCTTACAAATTTTTCTTATATTTTTTTGAAGGATAATACCATTTGAGCAAGAATATATATTTAAATGAAAGTAGCTGATGCCATTTTTTCTTCCATGAGGTGTTGTGTTTTCACCAAAATCCCATTTGGTGGTAAACTTCCGATAAAGGCAAAGCAAAATTTTGCACACAGGTGAAAATTTGTGTACTCTTTTGGTTAAATAAATTGTTTTAACAATTATCGTAACGTGTATAGGACAATAGTGAATGAAGATTTTCTTACACATTATAGTTTTGCACTGTTTAGATAAAGAGTAAAAAAATTGCTATTACCAACATTTTTTTTTACCTTGAAGCCGTTCACAAGGACTTAAAACCTAAGTACTCACGTACCGTGGGTGTATGCTATTGACTATTACTTTGAGTAAAAAACAAACTTAATTTTACAAGCAATTTTATAATTGATTATTGTTCTTTTATAACGTTATTTTAATTGTAAAACAATTGTGTTGAAAAATTGATTGTGTTAATAAATCCACGGATTCTAGATTGTGTGTCATGGGCATATGTTTACTGGCTTTTAGGGGAAAAAATGAAAAAAGAAACGGGCCCAAAAAAAAGGACCGAAAATCTTTTGCCAGTTAAATAAAGGGAACAGTAGATGGGAGTATGGCATTTTGGGGATTTGGAAAGATGCGAACGCAATTCTTCAAATAACCGAAAACGTTTTAATGGCATTTTTCCCGGGGAAGGGGGTGTTATTGATTTTTTTTTAATACATATGTTTAACAAACTTTATTATTTTTATTGGAAAATACAGTCCGAACTTTTTCGGGACCAAGTTTCCCCCTAAGGTCTACGTTGATGGCCTATGAAAATATAGACATTTCGCAATACCATCGTCTCATATTTTTTAAAAGGTCAAAAGGATACGTCCCGAAGAATTAAAGTTTTGGAAGGAAAAAAAAATATTAAAATTTATTAAGAAGGCTCCTGATGATATCTACTTGGTCCAAAGTCATATTGGTAATGGGTGTTTTTGGAGGTTTAAGACGAGATGAGTTGGTCAAAATGACCATTGATGACATTGAAGATAGAGGAAATTTTCTTGGTTAAAAAGGGAAAACCAAAAACAAAACTTCAACTTAAAAAATTTTTTTACTATCATTGAAGAAGATTTAGGCCCTTTAAATTTAATAAAAAGTACACAACATTAAGACCAGCCGGAATAAAGGGGCAAGATTCTTTCTTACCATAGAAAGGGTCGATGTACAACCCCATTGGAAAAAAAATAGGAAGCTTCCAACATTGATCGAAAATTTTTAAAAATGGATAATGCAGAAGTTACACCCAAAAATGTTTGCGTCGCACATCGTCAACTTTACTTGTTGGGGCAGGTGTTTTTTTTGAAACGCTAAAACAACAGGGAAAGGAAAAAGCTCTTCAGTACAAGGATATTAGAAGAAAGTATTTCATCCAAAAACAAAGTAGCCAAAATGATTGCCAATTCAGTTAATTTCCCGGGTTAATTCCGTATCGACTATTGAAAATTTTTTTAAGGTGTTCTTAAAAAATAGCGTTAGTGTTTTCCCCCGTTTCTACCATCACAAAAAACACCGACCATTCAAAAAGTGGGATCAGACTTTTCCGGGGGCATTTCAAAATTGTAATTTTTATTTTGGGAAAAAAATTTAATTTTTAGTATTTTTAAAAAAAAAATTTTTTTTGTTAAACTTGATTTTATTGGAGAGAAAAAAATTGGATAAGCAAAAAATTTTTATTTAGGCTTAGGGCAGGGGGATAGCAGGTATTTTGGGGTATCATAAATTTCCGTTTCTAAGGTTTAAGATCAATAATAGATAGGTAAAACATAAAAATATTTGAGTTTTAACAGATTCCTTTTCTAAAAAATGTTATTTCTAAAGCGGGTATTACACCAATTTCTTTGCGAATTTATTTATCAATTAATTTGTGACTTTTTTTAAGGGCGCATTTTGATTTTATACTTGTCAGGACTTTGCGAAAGTTTTTGAATTTAACCCTTAGAGTTTACCCTTGTCAACCTAGAAATAATTTTAGCATTATGAAACAAATTATTAATACTAATTTTGCAATTTATAAATGGAATTAAAGAAACTCACCTTTTTTAGCAAAAAAAAATTTTTATGATTAAAACAAAGAGCTGCGTTTCTGGCACCACACAACCAATGATGAAGTTCCCCCCGAAGAGCTGGCATAAAAGACACTATTGGACACGGGTAAAACAGCGTAAAGTATCGTTTTTGGGGATATATAGGGACCTGCTCCATACCAAAGCAAGGAAAGATCGAAGGTAGAAGGGGGCCAGGTCGAAAACAACACTCTTGGCGCAATATAAAAAATTGGTGTGGTATACTGACAGAGACAAATGATCGCCGACGTGCGGCATAGCACATGGCACCCGAAGAAGAAGAAGAAAATTAAAAATTCAAATAAAATCATAACCTCACATTTATGCATTTTGTTGAGTTGAAATTACTGAATTTACGTTAAAATTTACGGAAAATTAGAACACGTTCGTGAAGAAGTTCACGAAGTTCTTTATAAATTAATTTAATATCAAAGTTTTGGTTTTACATTGGTCAAGTTACTTGAAGAAGCGACTTCGTGAATAAATTCGCTAAGAAATTGTTGGTGCAAAGCGGGTATAAAAGAAATTACTTTAACATATTTAATTTTAACAGTTATAATTTTTGACACATGTCATTATTGACGGGTTATATTATCGTCCCCTTATGGTAAGTATTTGTTTTACCTTTAACACTTAAAAAAGTCTTTCTGATAATGAATCTAAGCACATGTTGGCCAAGTTCCGATCTGACGCACACAGTGTGTATATTACACGAAAGGTTTCAGCGTATTTTCTTTCTTATCCTAACTTCATTACGGTTTCACATAAAGTTATGAGATTTGGTTTGTAACTTCACATAAGTATTCTTAATACATGTAAAAAAATTAATAAAGGTTCTTCATGTGGTTCCTGATATACTTAATTTTAAAAATTACGCATCTTACTACTGACTGACTCACTCACTTATTAACCCATCAAAATTATGGGGCATTTACCAAAGGAAAAGAAATTTAAAATTTGGTATATAAGTAGGTTTTAGGAGACAAGAAAAAATCTGAAAAGTGAACATTTTTACTCGTAACGCCCTGAAACTGGGGCGGTTTTATCGTATGTTTAGGGGGTATTTTAGAAGTTTGCAATTTTATTTAACCTGAGTTTCTGAGCTCATAGTTGTCTTAGATTTTAAAATATAGGCAAAATTTTATTTTATCTATTAAATTAAGGGAAAAGAGAAGATATCATATCAAAAATACTCATGTAAAAGAGGGCACAAGTTCCTATCCAAAAATCTCGGCCTTTTAAAACACTGAGATCTAAAATTAGATCAAGTTCTTTTTTAACTTGTCAAGATTTTTAGTAATTAATATAAAAAAAATTGCCATTTATTTATACAAACAGATAGCAAAAAATTGTCAAGTCAAAAAAAGTTGTTCTCAATATTTTAAGAGGCCATTATTTTGGATAGGAAGTTGGCTCCTATTTTACATAAGCGTTTGTTGTATGTTATAATTTAATCGAAAAGTATTATATTTGTCAAAACACATTTTTTTAGTAGTATTAATTACTAAGTCTAAACGTGTTTGAAAACTAAATAACCGTTTAAAATTTAATATATCTTCGGTAAAAATTCAAAATCGAGTCTTCGTTGTATTTTCTATCTACATTAATATACTACACAAATATTGGTATTCTGAGTGTAGTTGTATAACGTGGTGTTATGAACATAAAACAGAAAAGTCAAATAATTTAAAAACAAATTTCTCATTAAGCCAAACATTGTAAACCCTTTTTAAAAGGAACGAACCTTTCCATATCTGAAATTTAATTATGTCAAGGGAAAGCGACTGCAGCCCGGCTTTATAGTCTATTAAGGACGGGAATTGGTTCGGGAAAGTAACTTAAATTAAGTGTGACTTACAGTTGGAGGCTAAATTCGACACTGATTCCGACGATTTATTAAAGATTTTAGGTGTTTGATTATTTAATTAGGAACAGTTTTGTTAAATTATTTATGGTTTGCATATTAAATGGGTGTGATTTTATCGGTCACCAAATTATTTACTTTTTAGGTAACATATAAACTGGTATGTTCTTAAAAGGATAGATCTGTCACCAAGCACCAACTTAAAAAGTAACTTTCATATTATGTAACAGATGAGCATTGCCAAATTTTTTTCGCGACAGCGAACCTGACTGTGTTTTGAAGGCATTATGGAATGGACAAGATTTTTGGCGCTCCAAAATTAGACTAGTTTAAGGGCTTGTTGCTTTCTGCTTTGACCTAGGCTTGTTTGAGAAATCAGACTAATTGGCTTGCTTAAAAAAATTAAATATTAGAGTGAAGGGTACTATGGATATGACTAATCGTGGAAGAGAAAAGATCGTTGATGTAAAGAAAAAATAGACTAAGTGCCAATACTGAGCCCTGGGGCGCCCCAGCATTAACTTGGTAGGAGCGAAAAGAATGATCATCTACAATAACTGATATAAGTCCATTAGATAGGAAACTGAAAGCTAAGAACAAAGCTTGGATTGAAGACCATTTGTTAGGGAGTCGTCACAAAACAATAAAATTACAGTACCGACTTTGATACAAGGGCAGAGGCAATTTAGATGTTTTAGAATTCTTCGTAGTGGTATTAAATTTACGATATTCGGCTCTCCCCTTTTGCGACGTTCTATTCAAAAAAATAATGGAAATATACAAAGCTCTGTATACAGAAAACCTACCCACACTGGACAATAATATTTATACTAGAATTTTTATCGAAACATACCAATGAGCTGTTAGTTTAACTGGAGAAAGCATCGATTTGGCATAAGCGTGGCATCATAAACGCACATTCTAAGGTTCTGCCTAGCGATGAATGAACCTCTGTACTCGAAACAATAAAATCCACCAAAACCCAAAATGGTTACTACAAACACTATTTTGTCGTAAAGCGTGGCTGCCAAGTGTATTTCTGTTTCATTTACTTGATATTATATTATGATTAAATTTTCTCTTAATTTATTCCTAAAATTACATCAAAATAAGCTCTACTATTATATTTGAAACTGTGAATAATATTTGTTATATTTATATTATAAAGTATAACACAGAAAAGTAATGATGTTAAAATACTATTTTCTTTTTGGACAGCTAGCTACTAATAAAGGCGCGACAACGTGACAACAGCGGATTTTTCGTAGAAGCGTGTTTCCGCCACCTTCAGCTTCGCTCGACAGATGACACATCCAATATGGCGTTTTAGTCTAAATGTTTTTTGTTGTTTGGGTAATTTTGGTGACAATTGTATAAATTTCAGTTTTGTAAAAGTACTTTTAATAAATTATAATGGTAAGGCAGTGCTAAGTGTGTAAAGTGACGGATATGATTCCTGGATTATCATTTCACAAGTAAGTACAAACTATGCTTGTACCATTCCATCGCCAATAATAAACAAAAACCTGTTGGGCGCAGCTCTCGATTGCGTTTATGAATGAAATGCTTTCTCTATCTATGATGTTAGCTCATTGAAACATACGTACTCTATATAAACGAGCAGTGACCTATGTAACAGTTAGGAATCCCTGCAAGATGAAATAAGTAATAAAGCTAGCCATCTTAAGCAGAAGAGTTACAGTGAGAGTCTGGTTATAAAAACAGTCGACAAATATCAAAATAGATAAAAAACTCTAACCTAAACAAGATTCCACGGGAACAAATATTTGTGGCATTTCCGTATATTCAAGAATCTTCGGAGTCAAAATCGCAAATTGGTATAGTATTAAAACGACATTTAAATCACAAACCAATCCAAGAAGCATTCTTACTAAGGTGAGACCGGACAACAATGTTTCAAATAATAACTGTATCCACCAAATTCCCTGTGAATGTGGTGAGGTATACACCGGAAAACAAAAAGACCCCTTAAAATTATAGTTAAAGAACTTAAAAAACATACAGAACGAGGTGAAACATCGAGGTCAGAGATTGCCGAACAGTTATGGTCAAAACAACACCGCATACATTGGTTAAAAGCAAAGATTATTCATAAAGTAACTCACTGGAAAAACAAAAAATTTTAAAAAGCTGCAGTAATTGTAAACAACCAAAATGTATCTGGTAAGGCAACTATCGACATTTGGAATATCTGGCAGCCGCTGCTGAACCTTGAAAGATAGCTCAAGCTTTGGTGAACAACAAATAGTACATGGGTCGAAGCTTTTAAAAATAGTTTTCAGTTATTACTTGAAAACGGTTGAAGATAGATCACTAACCGAAACGTTGTGTAACAATTAACAAACGACAATGGAAGTTCAATATTTTAGTGTTATTAAACTATAACATTGTCTAACACTTTAAGGCAACAAAAAATTAGGTGTTTAATAATGAAAATGTTAATTCTATGTCTCATCTCTTTTGTTTTAATTTAAATTACTTTTTAAAATATTTTTTAAGATATTATGGGATTAAATACTGATAATTTGTATTTTTATTTTTTTAAATGCCAGGAAAGCCACAAATAAGGCCCTGCTTAGTCCTCATATTTTTTTAGTAAACGAAAACATTAATAAGGACTTATTTCCTGTGTGTAAATAAAATAATTTTAATAATTACATAGGTCATTTAAAAGTAAACGTTCGCAATTAAAGTCTACCATCCCAGGCAACCTTTGCGCATGATTTTTTAGTAATAAAACAGATACCAAAAATATTCAACACAGGGATAAAAGTTTGCGATTACTTTTTTGTAAAATTGGAGTTTTCTTCTTCTTCTTCCTGGGAGCCGTCTTTCACTACCGGAGGCAGCGCAACCTCTTGGGCTTTTTGTGCCTAATCTCCCATTGTCTTTTATACCAATCCTCCCATAAGTCTTGTTTCTTCTACAAGTCTGTATAACCCCGAGACTGGTTGGTTGATATATTCCTGTGGGCTCATTTTCGGTTGCCCAAATAATGCCTGTCTTTTGTGATTTAACGCTTGACATTCACACAGTATGTGGTAGGCTGTTTCTTCCCCTCGTCGCACATTCTGCAACTTGGGTCCCCATTGTATGAGCCTATCTTGTGTAGGTGTCCTCTTAGGTTATCGTGCCCTGTTAGCAACCCTACTGTTATGCGTAGTCTTTTCCTACTTTGTCTGAGTAGTTCTTCTTCGTTCTTTTGGATGGGCCCCTTATGAAGCCCTTTCCATGTCCTATTCTACCGAGGTTCTCCCAATATTCCTTGTGTTTGTTACGGATCCATTCCCTTGTTTGCCCTCGTGCTGTGGTTTTGGTCACTCCAAGGGCAGGTTCTGGTCCAAAGTATGGTGTGGATGATCCATGTCTCGCTAGCTCATCCGCTTTTTCGTTGCCTTCTATTTCCGAATGTCCTGGTACCCACAGGAGAGTTACTCTGTTGCGTACTCCCAGGACCTCCAGTTCTTTTTGGCATTCCCATGTCAGCTTGGACGTCACCTTGGGGTTTACTAGTGCCCCTAGTGACGCTTGGCTATCTGTTATTATGCAGATACGCTTGTTTTTGTAAGCTCCCCTGTTATTTTCTTTTGCACAGTGCAGTAAAGCATATATTTCTGTTTGAAATACAGAACTGTGTGTTCCTAGTGGAATGGAGAATTGTGAATTCCTCATTTCACTGTACACGCCGCTCCAGTCCCCTGCTCGGTTTTCTAACCATCCGTATACCAGATGATGTCTCCAACCTTGCCGGGGAGATCGGGTTGCTGCCACTCACTTCGATCTGGAATTTTTACCTCGAAGTTTTTGTTGAATGAGTATTGGGAAATCATCTGGTCTGTTCTCTCGTCCAGGATGTTACCGCCAACCTGACTTTTAATATTGTTGTGTCCCAAACTAGCGTAGACACCAGTTGGTTTTTGTTGCAGTCGGAAGTAGCTCATTATTGCCTCTGCCATCACTATGAGGATAAGTGGTGAAAGGTCTAAGAGACATTCCATGGCTGCCGTTAGGGTTGTTTTAGTTGCTCCTGTTATAGCTAAGCAAGCAAGTCTCTGTACCTTGGCCAGTTCTGTAACAGCAGTTCTTTGTCGCATTTTTGTCTACCATACAAGTGATGCGTATATTATCATAGGCCTTACCACCATGGTGTATAACCAATAAACCACGTTTGGTTTAAGGCCCCATGTTTTCCCATGAGAGCGTCTGATTACCATAAGAGTAATTTCCGCTTTCTCTCTTGTTTTCTGAAGATGTTGGATCCAGGTAAGTTTAGAGTCTAGGATGACACCCAGATATTTTACCTCTCCCACAATCTTGATTGCTTCACCTCAAAGGTTCAGGGGTCCTAAGCCCTCTAGATTTCTCCTTTTGGTGAAGGCAACTATAGCTGATTTGGAAGGATTTATGTTTAATTCCTCCTTTCTCGTCCATCTGGTGACTGCGTTTAGGGCCTGTTGCATTTTATCCCTAACAGTGTTGTTAAATTTTCCTTGGGCCATAATGACGAGATCGTCTGCGTATCCCAATGTTTGGTGCCCTTCCAGTTGGAGGACATTTAGTAAGTCGTCCATGACAAGGTTCCACAGCAGTGATGACAGAACTCCCCCTTGAGGACATCCTCGCTCAACCCGAGCTACAAGAGTTTCTTCAAGTATTGAAGTATATCTGATTAATATATTTATAGAACTTATTTTCTGTGCGTAAAATAATAAAATAATTTAAATAACTTCACGGGTCATTTAAAAGTAAACCTTTACAATTAGAGTCTACTATCCCAGGCAACCTTTGCGCATGATTTATTATTAATAAAACAGCACTGAAAAGAAAAATCAAAATTTAATTTGGTTTAAGATTTGCAATGATGCGGTCATCTCCTTGTTTTTGAAAATAAAAAAAGTTTTTAAAAACATTGAACATTTTCTTTGTTTGTAGTTTTTTGTAGTGCAGTAACACTTAACTAACATTAAGAATTTGGTACATTTTACCTACCCTTACATTGAAAGATACCATAAATTTGCAATTATAACTTCCTAAACAACTATGTACTAAAATAAATAAAACGATAAAATTATCTTAATATTCTACGAAATAGCGCCAAAAACCCTTGACTGCCTCCATTTCCAATAAAATACGATTAGCCTTTAATGGAATATTAAAATTTTAAAAAGCTTCAACATGTGGGTAAATGCACGAGACCGGGAATCTATAAAAATGCGCGTTCTCAGTCCCAAAGCGATAAAATTAAAAGGGTTTATTGGTACAAAAAAATATGCTAAAATGTATCATTTTTAATTTAGAAACAATGTTTAGATAATTTTTTTTTGTTTTTATTAAATAGACCATCGACTTTTCTTAAAAATGATTAGTTCTAATAATAATAATAATTAAAAATAATAATAATCGTCTTTTATTAAGTGATAAGGTTACAATAATAATACAGTTAGGTATATTACATCTATAAGATCAGATTTGTAAATCAACCCTATCACAGCCAGCCATATTAGGGCGATATTTAGCCAATTAGTAATCGGCTACTCCACCATACAACCCCAAAAGGCTGGAGTTCTCACAATATTAAAGAAAAATGACAAACATATTACAAATATAACTAATAAATAAAAATAAGATAATATACGTAGATTCAATAAATCTCAATTACACACATATTCAAGCAACTAAGAATAATATGGGATCAAAACCATTGTGATTGAAAAGAATGCTCGTACTCCTCAAAGCCTAACACTTAAAGATTAATATCTTTGGTAATTTATTATAAAGATTGTAGCTTGAAAGTAAAGCCATTCAAAAGCCTTCATATATCTGGTACCGCCAACATACTTGTTTTAAGAAGAGATGCTCGTTCCTAAGCTATACTTAAGATTTAAATCGTTTGGTAATTTATTATAAAGATTGTAGCTTGATAAATAAAGCCATTCGAAACAAAGCCTTGATATATCTCGGTACCGCCAACATACTCCCATTGCGTATAGTTCTATTATGAATGGGTGTCGCGTGCTATAGTTTGCGCGAGGTAGTCAGGAATCCAGAGGTCATAATTTTATGCAAAAAACAGCAAATGCAACCGTCTTCTATTCGCCATATTAAGCCATTTCAAATCCCTGATACTTTCTGATACATGATCAAACTTGCGCAGGGAACACACAAGACGACAACATGAATTTTGAACCCGTTGAATCCTTCTTCCGATATGTATAGTCAAAAACGGACCATAAACAAATGAACAGTAATTAAAATATGAAAGTACCAGGGTTTCAACAAGCATAACTTTAAGTTTCTTGGATAGAATCTCCCGATTGGGATATATAATTCTTAAATTGCAGTAAGCCTTTCTAATGAGGGAGTTAACATGTTCATCAAATTTGAGACCACCATCTATATGACCCCCAACGATTTCGCTGATTTTACCTCCGGCACAGTTTGTCCATTAATATTTATGTTCACCCTCTCGCTAAGGCGTACAGCCTTGACCCCACCAAAGTAAAGAACCTGTGACTTTTTGGGGTTTAATAAAAGGTTGTGTTTTTTGATAGGTCATTTATAATATTTAGCTCTCTGTTCATGCTATACTCAGCAATATGATGTTCATAGGGGAGAAAACTATATTTTAATTGAATATCATCAGCATATGCTTGATACGAGCCAAACTCTATCTGTTTCAAAATATCTGCCGAGTATATCAAAAACAGAAGCGGACCCAGTATCGAACCTTGCGGTACACCTGATACTACAGGCAACAAAGATGACATTTGCTCCTGCAGCACCACTCTCTGTGACCTTTCGGAAAGGTAAGACTTAAAAAATTTGACCGCAATGTTATCAAATCCGTAGTGGGCAAGCTTGGTACAAAGCAGCTCATGATTTAAGGTGTCGAAAGCTTTCGACAAATCCAGCAAAACGAGAGACGCAACCATTCCCGCATCCAAATCGGCCACGATATTGTCCAAAACATTGGCAAGTGCGGTAGCAGTGCCGTGCTTTTCTGCCAGATTGTAGATTGGGAATAACACTTTCCCTGCAGAAAGCATTAGTTTGGCCATAGACTATTTTTTCCAATATCTTGGACAATACCGACAGCAAACTTATCGGACGCAAATCCGCAAAACCCTCTGGTGAACCATTTTTGGGAACCGGCTGAATGCGCGAGATCTTCCACGCCTTAGGAAAATATCCATTTTCTAGGCAGACATTAACGACATGGGTGATGTAAGGAAGAATAAAAGGGCAGCAGTACTTTAGCATTGACAAGGATATCCCATCGAAACCTGATGCATTTGATTTTATTTCATTTATAGCAGTATATATATCGTCGATAGTAGCTAATCTCAAAGAAAATTTGGAAGAATTATTAAGTTTTGTTTGTTTGTAATAAGCCATCATCTCACTACAGTCACCATTCATAAAAACGGAATTAAAATATTCATTTATTTTAGTTCTTGTTAGTTTGCTTTCTTATTTGGTATCTTTTTTGCTTTTTGTATGGGTGGGTTCTCGAATCATTTCAATGGCACGGTGCGCAATGAAAACGACATCTGACGGCTGTGTAAAATCATGTTTGAAAATCGTGAGAGAGGTGTAAGATTATTTATAAAATTTATTATTTTTTGTAAATAAATATATATTAACCTGGTCAGCACTGTAAATAACTGTTGGATAACATTGCAAATGTCAGAATAACTTCTGGTTAAATCTTCTAGGTGTAAATCGGTAAAATTTTAGGAATGTCTATACAATTTTAAGGTTATGTCAGTGAGGCGTCATTACTCAAAAACTGGCGGGCTCCGACAAAAATCGGCAATTGGCCCCATAAGTACCTTAAGGCTTTAAACCAATTTTCCCTTTTCACAATTACAGAAGACTATACAGATACTAAAGTCAGTTCTGCAGACACTCCTCGATTACTTAGTCTATCAAAAAGAACCTTTTTCTTTTTAAAACTCACAAATTATTAAAACATTTAGGAAAAGATAAAAACAAACGGTACACGGCAAGAAATGAGTAAGTTTTTCTTCTTGTTACGTCAAATTCGAAAGTTGTTTGGCTAAGTCCATGTAGAGGTTTGATATAGTGTGGTTTTAACATTATCCCTCTTTAATGTTCTATATTATATTTTGCCTCTTATAGTTAATGCTGGATCCTTTAAAAAAGCTGTATTCTTTACCAACAACGTGTAGTAGATACACAGTAATAGAGAAAGATTTTTTTGCATAACATTACAGCAGGTTGCAAAAAATGTTTCTAATACTAGTGAAACTCAAGTGGGATCTGCCTTGTTGATTTTCACACACCAAAAAAAAAAGATTGTCAAATTCTTATTTAATTATTTTATCAATTAAAAGACTAACGTACCATTGTCGCCTTTACCTAATCTAAATATTTGGATATTTAGTAAAAATCAAAGTGAGTCCTCAGATTTGCCATATTGGGTTTTACTTCGGAACCTGCTTTTGGTAATAATAATAATAAATTTAATTAAAGCATTTTAAAATTTTTGGGTATTGGCAAGAAATATTTTCTTGAATTAGCAAAGTTTAAGAAGAAATCTGTACACTTTTTTTATAGTTCTTTCACTATCCAATTCTATGTCTATCTGAGTTTTTTAAGACTATTTGTTTCGTCTCTGCTAATGATTTGCTAGGAAGACCTTCAATTTTCAGAAACATCTTTAGACTGCATCTTGAACTCATGTTCTCTTAGGAGCAATTGTGCTTTACCTAGCGTGCTATAATTCGAACTGACGGCTATAATCATAGCGGCTCACGAAATTAAAAGTCGCAACATTACCAACAATACTATCTATTTTAATACAGATAGTAGAAAATCACTACTAGCCCTAAAGAGACCACGTATTACTTTAAGACTTGTACTACATTGGCACCATGCCTTGACTTATATCCTTAAAATAACGTGGTTAACTTAACCTGGATTAAGGGCATGATATATCAAAAGATATTTATTCCACTAACTTACTAGCCAGGGCGATTGCGGGCCGAAAGCTTGTTGGTGCCGCCCCCACCATTGGATTGACAACATCAGCAATAACAGACATCATAAAAGTATACTTCCATCGTTTTTTTTAAAGAAAAGTGGGATAAAACTACAAACTGCAACCTTGCAAAAATACTGCTAAGCTATCCAGACAAGGATATAGCGAAGAGATGCCTTACGATGTCTAGAAGAAACCTCCGAGTATTAACGGGTGTTCTAACTGACCACTGCGGGCTACGAGGAAACCTATTCAAAATGGGTTTAATTGGTACAGAAATATGCAGAGGCTGTGAAGAAGAAAATGAGACCGTGGAACATATTCTTTGCGATTGTCCAGGCCCTCACATTTGAACGGTTCTCCATGCTGGGCACAAACTGGTCTTCATTAGCCGAAATTAGGGAGATTCTACAGAAAGACGTCGTTAACTATATTAAATCAATGTGCTGTACGACGCAGTAAATATCCTGCCTACAAGAGAAAGTACAAGGAAACTATTGAGGTCTGGGTGCTGTGGTATTTCCACCATTTCAGATCAGAGGAGCAATTGTAAAAATTAAGTTCTTTAGTCAGCAAAATTTCTTTAGTACTGGGGTAGCCCTTTTAATAAAACATTTACTTTATTATATTTTTTTAGTTGGTTGTACCTGACCGCTGTGTTCGCACGTCGTTGTCGTGGTTGGGCCCATTAGGATCTTTTGGAACATGCGCTAGAAATGCTGGTTATCGGCAACTCTTTTGGCTAGCCTATGAAACGGGATCCGAAGCTAAGACGAACACAAGGCTTAACTCAAGGTGTTAGCATACCGTGCTGATGAGTGAATGACATCCTGTGTCTTAAACAGGTGTCTCCAACGGTGCCTCTGAGATACACAGCGACCTTTCAGAGTATCTAGCCTTACTGTGGTAATGCGGGGCTCTGCCGTGGTGGACTATTACTTCCATAGCTCCAAACAGAAAGCGGACAGAACCGCTTTCATAGGAAAAAAGTGACAAAGGTGCGCTGAACGAAACGGCTAAATCCGTTTCGAGAGGTGCCACCCAAGGTCACAAGCAGACAAAGGTGCGCCGACCGAAGCGGGTGAATCTGTTTCGAAAGGTGCCCCTGAAGTCACAGGCGCCTGTTTCACGGGGAGGGGCTAATCCATCCCGAATAAACAGGTGCTCAGGAAGGGATCCCTGAATCCATGCAGAAGTCGAACAGAACCGCTTTTGTAGGGAAAAGGGTTCCCTGGCTTTAAACAGAAAGCGGATAGAACCGTTTTTATAGGGAAAGGCCGGAGATACGGCCTCAGAAGGAACATCTGGTTCTTGTAACAAGGTTCTGGTAGTTACCCACCCACGTCACTAGACCGGGAGAGGAGGGCATGACGGATCTAATCGTCTGCTCGTCATACTTTCCAGGAGACAGGGACACCAGAACACATATTGTGCTCGTGTCCGGTAGCGACACGAGTAAGAGGAGATGTAAGAATTCTCTCTCCCAATTTGATATCGGATTCATTAGAAGTCTGATCCTATTGGGAGAAATATAAAGAGGTGTGAGTCACAATAGACCGAGCGGTCGCAGTGGAGGGCGTAAAAAGTCCACTCACTTTAAACCTAACCGAACCTAACCTAGTTGGTTGTAAAATTAAAACATGGTCTTATGTGTATTTTATTATTTTATTTACCTATGATTCTTGATCTGAGGGCGTATTGGTGTTTTGCTTGTTATTCTTAAAATGCTTTGTTTTCATAAAAAGTTTTGTTTCTACTAAATATTTAATAGTGTGGTTAATTTCTTTAATTACTTTGCAGACATTTCACCTAACGACATCTGGTAATCGGTTTCGATCTATATCAGATCTTACCAGACAAGCTAGTTGAAGGTCCCTTTGGTTAGCAGGTGGCGTAGACGTCTGTTATCCGTTCATGTAAAAAAATAGTAGAAACAAAACTTTTCATGAAAACAGGATCCATACCGAGCTTCTAATATTTTCTTGAAGATCATAGACAATGATAGTTCATTATCGTAAATTTATTTAAAAAACATGTTTTGACTGGAAAGTTATTTTCAGGTGAATACTCAATAAGTTACACATCTACAAGAGGATAATGAAGTGCACTTAGACATGAAGGGAATCAACGGAGTCATGCATTTAACCCATAAAATTATGTGGGTCTTAAGCTAATGTTTATTAACTTAAAATAAGTTTGTAGACATTTTAAATTAAAAAAAATAGTAAGCTAAAATATTTAAAATTTTAACTAATGATTACTGCGTCTTTAAATTTTCTTTTTTTTAAGTTACTTTATCTTTTAAATAATAATTGCCATTTACTTTAAACTAAAACTACATTTTAAAGTTTATGTTTACTTACAAACACTATCTTATAAATTTTCAGCTTCTATGTAAAAGCACAACCGAAATCTACGATTATTATTAAGTAAGCGTCGTGCACTTAGCATAAACAAAACGGTTACATTATCTAAATGCTGTATAAAACATCAGCAAAAGCGCTCGGATGCCATCTTTTCTAATGAAATACGAATAGCTTTTAATGGGACATTAAAATTTTAAAAAGCCTAAGGATGTGGGTAAATGTATGAGCACGGGACTAAAAAAGCGCGTTTTCGGCCCGGAAGCAATAAAATTAAAAGGGTTTATTGGTTCAAAAAGTGTGCTGAAACGGATCATTTTTTATTTAGAAATAAAACGAAGTTATAATTTTTTCTGACTTTTTAATGCTTATGGAAAAGAAAGGTCTTTGAGTTGTTGCCATATGTTCTTTACCCTTATTAACTACAGGTCGTATTAGCACTAGAAATGGTGATTGGATCATGCAACCAGCTAGATTACACAGGCCCACAAAAAAATAGGTGGTGTGTGCTGGGTGTCAGACTAGGATTTTCTGAAGTATTTTTTTCCGCTGAACACGAATCTGAAGTTGAAATTGGGCGTCAAACAGCAAATAATCAAAAAAAGGCGTAATTTCAAATATTAGCGATTCTTTTTTTTAATTTTAAACATCAATATCCTAAAAACTATAAAAGATACACGAAACTTTATAAAACAAAAACAATGTTTTTTTCAAAAACCTTTAATTTAGGTTATATAACTTTTTTGTCCAAATGCAAAATTTTTTTAGTTATAATTAAAAAACCGAATTTTCAGGATTTTTTCAAGGTATACCTCTGAAAAAATGTTTTTTTTGTTTTTGGATTTTTTCTGCAAATTTTAAGTGATTTAAGATTCAAATAAATAAAATAAATGATTTATTATTAAAAAAACCCCAAAATCACAATAATAAAAAATCCTATTTTGGACTAAAATTTTTTTATCAAAATTATATTTTCCTTCATATATTCTTTATTATTTGTCTTATCAATAATGTTAATATAACTTTTTTATAGACAGTTTAAAAAGCTTTCTTTTTTGTTTTATGAAATTTTGTATTTCTTAAAGTTTATATAGTTTATGTAGTCCAAACATTCCGTGGTAACAGGTTTCTGTCGGTAAATGTACCGTATCGGTTTTTTGGGGTTTTCTTGATTTTTTGCTGTTTGACCCCAATTTTGACTTTAGATTCGTATTCAACGAAAGGAAAATATGCCAGAAAATCCTAGTCCGACACCCATCACACACCACCTATTTTTTTTGTGGGCTTGTATTATTAGTGTTGGTTTAAAGGTCATAGCAATGACGTAGGTTGGATAAAAGATATTTCTTGGACTTACATTGTCCTATGTTTTTTTATTAAATAAATTAACACAATGCAAGTCCAGTAACTATTTTGCATATATTATTAGTCTTGCGTAAGCTTTACTATACAACAAAATTTAAATACAACAAATAATTTAAAGTTTTTTTTATATTTGGAAAAGTAAATGGTAACATTCTCTATTCAAAAGATTTTTTTATGGAGCAAAAAGTAAAAATACCGCTGTTACTATTACAAAGTTGTCAAAAAAATGTACACGTAGTGACACTTTTATGCACCATTTTACAGTCTAATATGAAAAGCCCCGAACTTCTTACTTTGTCATTTTATGCCTAGAGTGTCCAGACTGTGGTGCTTACTCTCCCAACTCCCCAAATATGGACAAGATAAAAAATGCACCAATCACCATAAATCCTCTAGATGTTATCGTTTATAAAACCTTATTTAAAGTCTTATTACTATCTTCTTAGAACGTTTATTGGGCAACAGTAAAGTGTTTTTTTTAAATAAATACATATCTTGCTGTTTTGTTCGAACGAGAAGTATTTCACGGAACAATGTATTTAACAAAATGAGTATCGTATAATATTGAATTGTAACAATGTTTTTTTTTTAAATTACGGAAATCCTTGAAAAGCTTATATTTTAAATTAATTTTAAATTTTTGACGACCCTTATATTGTATTAAATATAATAGCATAACTTTAATTAAGGATGAAGGGTTTGCTATTTTGTGCGAATCTGGATTTTTTTGGAATTATATAATAAAATGGGTATCGTATAGCACTAAGTTATAAAATGTTATTTTATTTATTTAAAATTTTATAACAATATTGTTTATAGTAGTAAGATGGCGAGCGATCTACACGCGAATAAACAACAGTCTAATAAAAAGTACACTCACTGCAAATCATAGGACAGATATAATTTGTGTCAATTGCGGAAATATTTTCCATGGTCATGTTTTGAAAGAGATTTCATCCACCTAGTTTATAAAAAAAGGGGATACAATATTAAAATGCTTCAAACTTACCTCAAATAATTATATCCAATAAATGGATTTATGCAAATATATAATTAAAGTTAATACTCTGAAAAAAAAGCTTGCAGAATTTATAGGCAAAGTATATTTTAAAAGAAAATAACCAGTTATTACATAAAAATGACAAAATATTAGAAGACAATATTCAACATTGAAGGCCATTAAAAAACGATAAACAACACTTCTTATCTTGGACCTGTCATTCAGAATATAAATAAAACACAAAGGTCAAAGAAAAACACCAAATACAGGGGACGTATCAAGAGTAATGCCAAACAGTTTTAAACAACTTAGAGACAAACAAAAAAAATAGATAATCTTATAAATATTAAAAATGATAATGAAAAAGATAATGAGAAAATTAAGGAAGAAAAATTAAAGGTAGTTCGGCGCGAAAACCTAAAAGACTATGGACGACAAGAGTTTCCCAAGAAGATGACAGCCGACAGAAAGGCATAGATATACCGGTAAGTACTAATGAATTAATAATGATTTTCTAAAAACCAAAGAATAAAAACTGGAGTAGCTATGATAGCATGCTTGTTGGAGCATTGCTAAGCTTTCAATACCAAAACTGTAATTAATATTGTGTTATATGCTGAACAATTCTATAAAATTTTTAAGTTTTAGAGACGAACCAAAATTAGCTTTATTAAAACTTTTATATAAAAAGGATAAACAAGGAGATTTTTAACTACCTGCATTTAACAAGATTTTTAAATTAGTTATGTGTTCGTGATTATTAAATTTTATATATGAAAGTAATCTAATCTAGTTAAATTATCAGCATAAATATTTGAGAGATAGATAACAATTACTGCCATTTATTATTTTATAAATGCAATCTTAAATCATTAAAAAAAATAGCTTTAGATGTTTTTCAAGACCTAAGTAAGGTATATGTCCGTGTAAATCATAAACTTTTTATGAAGCTGGAAAAATATGGTAAAAGAGATAATGCAAACAAATTTATTAGATCATATTTCTTTAATAGACAGGTATAGGTGGTTATTGAGTCAGTGATATGAATCAGATATTAAAGTTAATAACATATGTATAGCACAGGAAAGTATTGTCGGACCGGTTTTATTTATATTATACATTAATGACATTAGTACAAGCTTAAGCAACCAATTGTTAAGACAATATGCGGATGACATCAATATATTAACATTTGGAATGGATTAACCAGAAGGTATTGACAATGCAAGGTCCTCTATGAACCAGTTAGAAACACAAAAATCCTTACGTATTGTGTGGATGTTACCGCTCAACTAATTGATTCGTAATAATTTGAGAAAATTTTAGAATTTGAATTAAAGTTAAAATGTAAATAAACATGAGTTTAAAAACATTTTTTCATTTAAATGTACAGAGTAAAATAAATTTTAGTTAATTTATACTTACATGTAGGAGATCTTTGCCTTCCACAACAAAATAATAAACCAGTAATATTACGAATTTTTTCAAAAGCGCACTCAACATAAACCTGCAATAAAATATTTTATTTAAAAAATACAAATTTAGGTTTATATATATATATATATATATATATATATATATATATATATAATATATATATATATATATATATATATATATATATATATATATATATATATATATATATATATATATATATATATATATATATATATATATATATATATATATATATATATATATATATATAATATCCATTTTTTACTGGAAATATAATTCTATTTTCATACAATATTATTATGACCGATTAGCCAAATGCTTAAAAGTGTCATGTTTGCTAAATCCCTTTTTCTAAGGATAAAGTCCCGTCAGCACGCCATAGACGTTTTTTTTTTAAGAAGTGTCTTTACTCAAAGAATATTATGACACATTAAAAACCCTGGAGAGCAATACAAAATCTGAAACAGATATTTTAAAAACGGTGCTTTCAAAAGACTCCCTTAAATACAATGGCTTTTGCTATATTATTTTCAAATAGAAAGGCGAGAAAAACATTCTCGTAATAATTTCGCCCGCGGTTATTGGCAGAAGATTAAAAGGGTATTCAAGAAAATGACGTTTTCATGCAGATATCTAAGCATTGAATTAAACGTCAAAAGTTGACGAAAATTATATTTTTTTTAATAAAATATTTTTATAAGTGAGAATAATTAAAACTGTCGCCTTCCACCAAGCAAAACCTTAAGCAGTGTTGTAACATGTTTTTTAAAAAAAAACCCCAAAAAGTTATTTTGGTTTAAATTTTAGACGTGTGCAAAAAAAAACTGAATCGGACAAAATTGGGGAAAATTCCCCCACCATAAAAAAATAAAAAGTGCCCCCAAAGTTAAAAAAGGGTTTACAAAGATCTTTTTTTTTTTTTCAAAAACTTCCCTTTAAAAAGGCCTTTTTTTAAAAACCATTTTTTCCTTTTAAAAATTTTTTGTTTTTTGGTTTTGGCGTTTTATTTCCCTTTTAAAAATTTTTTTAGAAAAAAATGTCGTTTTTTTCACATTTTAAAAAATTTTTAAAAAAAAACTTTTTTTTTTTTTTTTAAATTTAAAAAATTTTTTTTTAAAAATTTTTTTAAAAAAAAATTTTTTACCCTTTTTTAAAAAAAAGTTTTTTAAAAAATTTTTAAAATTTTGCCCCGGAAAAACACTATAAAAAAATTTTAAAAAATAACCGGGGTTATTTTCATAGGATTTTTTTTAAAAAAAATGCAAAAAAACCTTTTTATTGTCTAGAAAATTTTTTCCCCTTTCCCAGCTAAGGTTAAATTTCCCAATTTCAGACACAAAAAAAGAAAATTTTTAAAAATTTTTTTTTTTCGGGGTTTTGGTTTTTAAAATTTAAAAGTAAAATATAAAAAAAAAAATTTTTCCTTTTTTTCTTTTTTCCCTTCCAATTTTTTTTTTAACCTTTTCCATAAATTTTTTTGTTTTTTTTTTTTCTTTTTTTTAAATTATTTCCCTTTTTTGTTTTGGATCTTGCAACCCTCCGGGGTTTTACTGGAAAAGTTCTCTTTTGGGTTTTAGGCTTTTTCTTTCTTTTTTTTTTAATTTCCCGGGGCTGTTTTCCCCTGCTAAATTTTTTCCCTTTTTTTGTAAAATATTTAAAATAAGCAGAAACAAACGATCTGATTGGTTGATCATATCGAATTTGGGGTGAAGAAAAACAACAATTTTTGGGAGTATTCCGTAATTTTAACAATCCTACATAAAATTTATTTTCGGAGGTAATTGTACAAGTGCATCAAAATTGCCAATAACTATTTTAAATATTTATATTTTATAAAAACTAACAAATTAATAAATAAATTAACATTATAAATTTAAACAAACTTTAATATCCTTCCAAACAAATTTAATATTTTTTTTCGGCCCCGTTTTTTTAAGACAAAGTTTCCCTTTCCCAGGATGAATGAACCAAACCCGGGCTAGTCCGGATTTCTCGTAACTCATTAAAACCTTAATTTTTCCTTAAGTTCCCTTTACCCTTTGGGCCTAAACTCATTTTTCCTATTTTTTTTTAACTAATAAGCCCAACATTTTTCCCTAACATTTAAACCCGGGCTACGGGGCCAAAGGAAAAACCCTGATCGCTGCTTTATCCATTCTCGACTTGCCAGGGTATAACGGAAACTTATCTTTGCTGAAAGATAAAATTTCTTCCGGAAATATCCAGTACAGAAGGAAGCTTAACTCTGTAGTAGATCTATATACCTCCCATTGAACCTTCCTTCAATAAAATAACATACACCAAGTCCTTGTGCACTCAGCCACCCCCAAACATTTACCGAAAATTGCCCACTACTTCTGTCCTTTCGGGTATATTTTCCATCAAATCGTGTTCCTTGAGGCCTGTATACCTTAAGTATCCCATTGTAGCACGACTGAAACACTTTTTCATCGGTGAATATTATATTTTCCCAAAAAATCGAAAGTTTCAAGTAAAATTGTAGAAGCAAATCCAATGCGTTGTTCTTTATTTGCATTTGGTTCAAAACGGTTTTAAGGCTGCCGGGTGGCAGCGCAATTCGGATATTTGCCTTATTCTTCACCGTGCCGTTCTAACCAATCGATGCTGGGAAATTGCTTTCCGTTTTTGCTGTAAGTACAGATTTAAATGGTTGGTTTCTTAAAATATTTACTAAATTATTATCTTGTTCTTGATTCGATAGTTTGGGGCGACCATATTTAGCTCTTCTTTCAAATGAGTGTTTTTTCTGCATTTTTTTAAATAAATAGTACTCTTTGGGATGCTAAGCTCTTCCCCACATCCCTTTCTGGCCAACTTCTTTGCTTCAATATAATAAATAATTAAATACTTTTTAATCCAAACTTGGGTTTGGCATTTTAAAAAATATTTTTAGGCACTGACAATGAACACCTGTTTCTTTATTAGGTTTTTTAACAGGTATTTATATTCAGTAGAAGGTGGCATATGCCTATTTTACGAAAGGGCAAAAGAATTCCCAAATTTAAGGGCCGTTACTGTACCTGTAAGGTAAACATAACACAACAGCCCTATCGGATTGCAGGAAAAATATTTTAATTACTTTCTTCGGCCATACAATTTCGTTTCGCATTAATTACAAATAAAGATATACCATTCACTCGACATACATAAAGTGAAAACTCAACCCTTCTCCAGTAAACGCAGATGCATCCATCAGAGAACGCCCTTTTCTACGTTCCGCATTCCGTCTGTCAAAGATGACAAGACCCGCGGCGTTCAGGGCGAGTTTCCCTGCTTGCGCTGTAATTATTCCCGAAGACAACTACTATTCGCTAAATTCAAACTTCGTACTACATTCAGGTTGTCGCTTAAGGCATTTCACGCCTAAACTAGATGCAACAATTACTTCAACCAAGTTTGGTTAAAATTATGTGCATTGGGCAAAGATAATTTATCTCAAAACACACTTGGTGTTTAATTTTAGTTAAATTGTAAGATACTGCCCAAAAATGAATTGATAGTTTTTAACTATAATTAATAATTTTATTACTTATATTAAGAACTATAATCATATCAGTGGATTGTCATAGATTACGTTTTCTTCATACAAGTTGATTAGGAGGTAATAATAATGTTTATACAAAACTTTTATATAATAGTCCAGTAAATAAAGGGACAAAGTTGTAAATGAATCTGTACAGTTTTCCCCTGTGGCGCAATTCTTAGGTCTTCAGGGATGCTTTCGAGCGAAAAAAAGTTTATCAACATTAACAGGTAGGAAAGGCTGAAAATGGCCCCTTAAGGCCCAAAAAATGGGTTTCCCGCTAATATCTGCCAAAATATGCGAATGGGAGAATTTTTGTTTAGATAGAAAATAAAGATCGCCTTGTAATCTACAAAAATGATCCTAATGATTTTTTCGAAAAATCGATAGTTTTTCGAGATAACGGGACCCAAAAGTCCCCTCATTTCAGCTGCCGCTCTACCGCTAGAATGCCGCTATCTTCATGGATTCACTTATAAGCGGGCGGACGAATTGTTCCATTACTCGGGCAATAATGTACATTTTTTAATCATTTAAAGTTCATCGGAATGGGAAAACCCGTACCTATCATTGCATATGAGTTTGGGTCCATTTACATTCACCATCTTTCTTGCGTTTTGATAAAACATTGTTTTGCCAATCTGCATTTTCTAGCCGTTTTCGGAGTTCTGGAAAATCTTCAAAATCAACCACAAGAATTACCAAAAAAAACAGAAGTTTTTGACTTTTTGATTTGCTAAGCTCACCACAAATATATTACAAATAAGTGAAGATAAGGCACGTCCACTTGCTCTAAAGGCCCTGAAAGTAAAGCTTGGATTAACGCACTTCCATTTTCGTCCTTGGGAAATCTGTTAGATAACAAAACATTCCATATTTCCATCGCTCCTAGACTTGATCTGCCTGTGTGTGGTAAGCACACCTGCGTTTGTGGCGAAAATGCTGATATTTATGGCCTACATGGGTTAAGCTGCAAAAAAAGCGCAGGGCGTTTTTCTAGACAGTTAGATAAATGATATTATCAAGAAGTTTGCAGAAGCGATGGAAAACATGTAAATGGAATGACCTTAATTTCCTGGAAATATGGAAAACAATTACTTTGTGACGCTACTTGCAGCCATACACTTGCAAAATCCTATCTGGATAAAATTTTTAATTTAGTAGGTGCGGCTGCTCGTCTTGGCGAAAATAAAAAACATTTTAAATATAAAGTGCTTGCAGACTTCATTCCTTTTGCCGTTGAAACTTTTGGTCCTTTGGGTGATGGGGCTAATGGTTTTTTAAATGAAATTTGCAAAAAAATTCCACGCAAAAAATCTCGAAGTTTCATTATCCAAAGAATTGGTTTAGCTGTGCAACGGGGGTAATGCAGTATCGGTACTAGGTACAATCCAGGTAGACCTAGGACTTGATGAAGTTTTTAATTTTTAAATATAGGTTCAGGTATTTAGTTAATTTCAGAATATTGTTATTTGGTATTATTTATAACATTACACAGGGTGATTCACGTTAAGTGTCCTATTAAAAGTTCTGGAGAACCAAAAAAAAACGAACTTTTTGAAATTTGGCACACGGTCATAACAGTTGATAAGCTACATTTTAAAAATATTTTGGCAAGTGCAGCGTTGCCAGATCTAACGTCCCACTTTTTATTGCATATTCGGATTGTACACAAAATTCTAAGTAATTTTTGTTAACATCTTCCTATATCTATATCTTACCGTTTTTAAGAAAATAATTAATTACTATTTTTTTTTAAAACATCACCATGTCAAAAAGGTTTAATATTTACGTGCCTAACCTTCAGCTCGGTTAAGCACGTACTAGAAATTTTTTTGGGGGTTTACAATGCATGTATATAAAAGATCTACATGCTATTATAGCAATATGTCATACAGGGTATCCCAAAAAAAAATGCATTTTTACCGATATTAAATAATGATTAAAACTCAATTTTTTTAAATACAACATACGGTATTTTATCCCATTATCGAATAGACCAATAATTTACCTACAAAATGTCCATACATGTTTCTATAAAAATCTGCTACCGTTTTTTAAATACAAGCGAATTCTAATTTTTTAAGCATTTAGGCCTTATTAATTAAACAACATATAAAACTTTTAATTTATGTGTCAAACAGTTGTCAGGACAATTTAAAATAAAAACTTTTATGGCCCACCTAGGTTAATTGTAAATTAAGCCGGTGTGACAAGCGCAAGCGCAGTCGCCATATTGAAATAGCGGCAATTCAAAAGTTTCGTACTGTTTTGATCGACAATGGCTGGGAATGCAGTATTATCTCCCCAATTAAATCATTTACTGGAAAAAATCGTTGATGGTGCTTCACTGATTTTTAATTCAGTTGAAGACCATAATTGTACGCAATTAAAAAGGTAGCTTAAATGTCAAAGGCAAAAAATCTTTGAAAACTTACTTCTTTACTATACAAAAAGTATCTATAATTTTATTCTAATTAGGCCTACCACATATATACAATTGTTATATTGATTAAATTGTATTGTATTTAAATGATTTATAGCGTGTATCACTCTTACATACTTCATAACAACACCGCTTCTTCGTTCCTTTTCGTACTGATATCATTATAATAATCGATTAAAAAAACCTATTTGCTAATTAAGGCGCTTTTTTCTTTATTTTCGTATTTCTTTTCTTTAATAACTATACTTTTTTTAGTATTTTTTTATTTTAATTATGTGTTTACAGGCCCTTTAACAAGCTTGTTGATACTGACGCATGCGCACAAAAAAATTGTGATGAACAGGCCTATTGTAGATGGTATTTAAAAACAGGGAAAAAATTAAAATTTGCTTGTATTTAAAAAACGGTGGCAGATGCGTATAAAAACATGTATGGACATTTTGTTGGTAAATTATTAGTCTATTTGAATATGAAATAAAATACAGTATGTTGTATTAAAAAAATGAGTTTTAATCATTATTTAATATCAGTAAAAACGCAATTTTTTTGGGACACCCTGTATGATATATTGCTAGAATAGCATGTAGATCTTTTAAATACATGCATTGTCTAACCTCCAAAAAAATTTTCTAGTATCCAGTATGGACCCCCCAAGATGACGAACTAGTTGTTTTTTATGCACTCCCTTGATATGGGTATCAAATGAAAGGGTTTGCTGAAAAAATATGAAAAATAAAATGACTTCACCCTAAATTCAAAGATGGTGATCTATGTTTTTTTTTATGCACCCCCATGATATGAATATTAAATAAAAGGATTTAAGGGGAAAACATTTAAGATGGCGGAAAACAAAACGGCCGTCATACCAAGAGTTATATTTCAGCAAAGGTTAGGATAGTTTGGTGGTGCTTGGCGACCATGCAGCAATCCCGAATGAAATAAACAGATTAACAAACATGTCCAGCTATAAAAAAAAAATTAATGGTGAAAATATTTAAAAAAACGAGATTTACCTGTGTAGATAACTAAGAATACAATATGTGACTTGATCTTGACATATTATATTTTATAGTTTATTTTCGTCTTTTTAAAACATGTAAATAAAAGCTTGTTTTAAAAAATACCTTTTTAACTATAATTTTATTTTATAATTTAATGTTATTTAGATGTGGTTTAACCTGGTTTGACAATCTAATTACATCATGTCGTCATAGTCCAGTAACTGAAGACCTGAAAGTACCCAAAGCTGTAAATAAATCTGTACAGTTTTCATTTGTGGCGCAATTCTTAGGTCTTCGCGAATGCTTTCGAGCGAGAAAAAGTTTATCACGATTTCAACGTGGGAACCCGCTGAAAATGGCCCCCAAAGTCCCAAAAATGAGTTTCCTGCGAATATTTGCCAAACTATGCGAATAAGAAATTTTTGTTTAAACAAAAAATGAAGATCGCCTTGATATCAAAAAAAAAAAAAATGGTTCTTACCATTTTTTTCACAACACCAATATTTTTCGCAAAAACGGCCGTGGAAAAATCTGGATAGATGGCGGAACGGCTAAAAAATGCAGATGGGCAAAACAATTTTTTATTCAAACGCAAGAAAGATGATGAAGAAACTTTTCTGGGGTCATTAAACACTTGCTAAGGCCTCATTATAAAAAAAATATTAATAAAAAACCATTTTTTTAAATAATATCAATAAATTAATAAGATACTCTCAAAATATTGTGAAAAAAAACTTTGACCGCATTTTTTAAATATTCTAGAAAAATCAGAATGGACCCAAACTCATATGCAATGATAGGTTCGGGTTTTTCCATTCCGATGAACTTTGAATGATTAAAAAATGTACATTATTGCCCGAGTAATGGAAGAATTCGTCCGCCCGCTTATAAGTGAATTCATAAAGATAGCGGCATTCTAGCGGTAGAGCGGCAGCTAAAATGAGGGAACGTTTGGGTCCCGTTATTTCAAAAACTATCGATTTTTCAAAAGGAATTATAGGAATCATTTTTGTAGATTACAAGGTGGTCTTCATTTTTTGTTTAAACAAAAATTCTTCAATTCGCATATTTTCGCAGATATTAGCGGGAAACCCATTTTTTTGTCCTTGAGGGGCCATTTTCAGCCCTTTTTACCTGTTAATGTTGATAAACTTTTTTTCGCTCGAAAGCATCCCGAAGACCTAAGAATTGCGCCATAAGGGAAAACTGTACAGATATATTTGCAGCTGTAAAGTTTATTTACAGCTTTGTCTCTTCATTTACTGGACTATCAACTCTATTGATTATTCCTGATGTAGATGTTATAGTCAATCCTCGAAGCTCTGGCGTTCCAAGGTTTGACTAGTCAATCCTCAGGTGTGACTTAAAGTCTTAGTCAAAGCCCAAACAAATGAAGTATTTCGGCCTCTGACTAAAGAATTTTCGTCAAACCTAGGAGAAACTAATTTGGTCGGGCAAACGTCAAAACTCAATTTAATAAAATCGGGGTTTGACCAGTCAAACTTCAATTAGGTATAAGAAAGTCTCAGTTTGTTAAATTAGATGTAATAAAACGTTTTTTTTTATTTTAATGTTTATTGTTGTCATATTGTCATAGTTAAAATAAAAAAATAGTCTTTATTCAGACATGGTGAGGCAATATGACCTTTAGAATTGCACAATACGTCAGATCTCTTACATTTACAACTAATCACAACTTACCAAAACTAACCATAACTAACTACAAGTAACCACAAGTATAAACTTATTTAAACGTGTTAAAGTACAGTGACGTTTGACCAAGTCCGCCAGTCGCTTCTAGAATCGACTAGGCAAAGCCCGAAACAGATTATTTTACTTTTGACGTTTGACTGAAAAGTTAGGAACTTCTAGGCTCTAGGTTTAACTAAAAATACTTTAGTCAAAATCCAAAATTGGAATTTATTTCGGGGGCTTTGGTCAAACCTAGGATAAACCAGTCATTCCGCGAAGAGACTGCATATCGACCTTTGACTATGACATAGACACAAATATCGGTGTGAGCTATCATATAAAGCTAAATATCCCGCAATAACCAGCCAAAATCTTTAAAGGTGATAAATATTTCTTCTCTTTACCTTATTTAGTCCTATTTTTAAATATCATTTACACGTAAATCTCTTTATTTAACCTAATAAATCTACTAAATGAAAGCAACTCAATTATACTCGATGTATACCTTTGTAATCCGTTACAAATCCTGCTAAGCAGCTGTATAAATAATCCGACAGCGACTCTTATCTTGAAGAGTCTGCAAGTGAGCGCAGCAGGAACGTTTGCAACATTTAAATTTCCTGCTAAGACGCTTATTGAAGGAATTATGTGACTTGTAACAATGCTCTTTACTTTAGGATGGATCCGCCAAGCGGAGTGGGATTGGGTTTTGCCTTTGTGTTGGAAAAAAAAAAAAGCCCAACAAACCAGATAAAAGGGTTTCGTTTTTAAAAAAATTTAGTAAGGGTTTTTGGATGTTAGGTATTTTAAAAAGTTATTTTTAAAAAATTAAGATAAAATTGTAATTTTAAAAGCCAAAAAATTTCTTTGGCAAACCTTAGCCTGGATTGAAAGGAGGCTTAAAATGTGTCTAAATTATGGACCCCACAAAATTAAAAATTTTCCGACAGTCAAGCAGATCTTAAGGCTCTTGAATCCAGTCGGTGCAAATCAAAAACCATCTGGAAATGCAAGGATGCGCTGACCAAACTGGATCAAAGCAACAAGGTTACTCTACTGTGGATACCTGGACATATCGGTCTAGAGGGTAATGAATCCACAGACCTTCTTGCCAAAAGGGGAGCGGAGAGATAAAAAAACAACTGACGATCGAAAAATAGAACTTCTATGTTGTATCCCGCTCGGCCAAGGATGACGACTGATAACAAAAAAAAAGTATTAATATACAATAAACAACAAAAGTGCATACACGTTATTATAGTAGTAATATGCTTTTCTTTGAGTACAAATGTTTGTTTTGTTATCTGTCGTCATTCTGTTTGGCTTTCACGACTTACTAAACTTAAAAAAGGGTGCTCCATTGCATATAAAATAAAAACTTTTTTAGATACGTAAAAATAATTAAGGTATCAAATTGTAGCTTTATAAATTACAAACATTTTGCTTTATTTAAATTTTCTGTATGACGAAAATTAAGTGAGATATAAACATTTTAAAGGTGTGTGTATAGACGACCACTACCTTGTTTAAGCCCTTTAAAATTACCCATTTAAAAAAGTAAGGGTTCTAAACAGTTTTAATATACAGGACCTTATAGCTCTTAAAAAACCAACAAAATGGTTTTTAAAGAACTTTTTAATACAAAAAACTAAAGGAGTTATGCTTAAAAACCAACTTTCCATAACGACAATCAATAATTATTTATAAATATTTCAAATAGATTTTTTGTAAATATCTTTTCATTTCAATACATTTTTTATTGTAATTGTACGTATTTTTTTATTTTATTCATTATGATGATATGATATGATTTAAGCTTTAATATGAAAATGAAGTAAGTTTTAAAGGTTTAAATAATAGGAGGTAGTTTTCACCCCCTAAAAATAAAAAAACCGCTTCTCGGCGTAATGCACACTTTAAGGGTGGCTCAAATTTAATTTTAACTTTTTATGTAATTCGATGCATTTAAAAAAAAAGCCGCAGTTTTGTACTATGTTTACATTGTAATATTGTAAAAGGTGGATTTTTGAGGATTAAATAACTACAAAATTAAATAAGTATTACTTTTAAGCAGTCACATTTTTTAATTAAAACTCTGTGACAATATGTTAGTTTTTCTAAGGTTAACAATTTTTTTTTACTAAACCATAAAAAGGGTTGATTCTCAAGGGTTGAAATACATTAAATAATGTTTTAAAGAATTTAATACTTATTTTTTCAACTTATTTAGGCCCAATTTTATGTGACTTAAGCTTAAATATGAAAGTTTTAAAGGTTTTTGCAATAAGGGGTAGTTTTTACCTCTAAAAAATAAAAGGCGACCTTCAGCATAATGGAGATTTTGAAGAAGTGGGTAAGTTAAGCTTAATTTCAAATTATCATACAAAACACTATGATAATATATTAATTTTTTAGGGGTTGATTTTTAAGCGCCGAAATATTTTAAATAATATTTTAAAGATACAAAATACTACTTTTTCAACTTATTTGAGTCAAATTTTACTTAAGGTATGGTTTTATAGGTTTTAGCAATAAAGGGTAGTTTTCACCCCTAATAAATAAAGGGCGCCCATCGGCATAATATAGATTTTGAAGAGAAGGGTAAGCTAAGCGTAATCCTAAATTTTCATGCAAATCTATGCATTTTGAAAAAATTGCCAGGCCTTGCACTTTTTTCAGCTTCGTTTTCTAGACTAGATATTCTTATCGTAATTTTGTACCGATCTGTTAAAATGAAAAGCGTCTTTTAAGCCGGTCTCTGTGTACTTTTATATATTTTAAATAACCTGTTTCATTACCACAAAAAGTAAGCAATTTAAATGCTATTTACCAAGCTGGATAATAAAAGTATGCCACTGATATACCAAACTTGGAAAAGTTATTTATGTTAAGTGCAGCGGTCATAATGCAAAATTAATTTTCGCAAATGTCAAATATAAAGCCGAGTCCGTTTTAATTTAAATGTGATAAATAAATAGACTTTAATGTGCCTTTTGTGCATAAACGAAAATGTAAATTTAATTAAGTTTGGGAGTACAGCCCGTTCTTTTTGAGGTTATGATTGCGTTTTGTTATGTAAATTTTTAATTATGTGTAACTCGAGCACAATCAGGCTAATTTCTAATTTAAACGTGTTTGTTTTTTTGTTGTCTTGATGAATTTTTTTTTTTTTTTACAAGAGTGCAGTAATTTATTTTGTTTATAATGAACAATTTTAAAAAACACTTAAAATTAATATACGAAAAATCAACAAATGGCTATAAAAATACATTCCACCTTTTTAAGTAGTTTAAACAAAACCAGACGGTCTCGTCATCATGGCCCAAGGAAAATTTAACAACACTGTTAGGGATAAAATGCAACAGACCCTCATTCGCAGTCACCAGATGGACGAGAAAGTAGGGACTAAACATAAACCCCTCCAAATCAGCCATAGTTGCCTTCACCAAAAGGGAAAATCTAGAGGGCTTAGGACCCCTGAACCTACGAGGTCGAACAATCCAGATTGTTGGAGAGGTAAAATATTTAGGTATCATCCTAGACTCTAAGCTTACCTGGAGCCAACATCTTCAGAAAACAAGAAAGAAAGCGGACATGACTCTTATGTTAATCAGACGCGCTCATGGGAAAACATGGGGACTTAAACCAAACATGGTTTATTGGTTATACACCATGGTGATAGGGCCTATAATAACATACGAATTACTGGTATGGTGAACTAAAATGCGACAAAGAACTGCGGTTACAGAACTGGCCAAGGTACAAAGACTTGCTTGCTTAGCTATAACAGGAGCAATTAAAACAACCCCAACAGCAGCCATGGAGTGTCTCTTAGACCTTCCACCACTTATCCTTATAGTAATGGGAGAGGCAAAGAATGAGCTACTTCCGACTGCTACAGAAACCAACTGGTGCCTACGCTAGTTTGGGACACGACAACATAAAAAGCCAGGTTGGCTTCAACATCCTGGACGAGAGAACAGACCAGATAATTCCCCAATATTCATTTAACAAAAACTTTGAGGTAAAAATTTCAGATCGAAGTGAAAGGCAGCAACTCGATCTCCCCGGCACGGTTAAAGACATTATCTGGTATACGGATGGTTCCAAAACCGAGCAGGGAAATGGATTACAGAAATACAGTTAAATAAGAAATTCAGAATTCTCCATTTCTCTAGGAACACACAGTTCTGCATTTCAAACGAAAATATATGTTTTACTGCACTGTGCAAAAGAAAACAACAGGATGGCTTATAAAAACAAGCGGATCTGCATAATAACAGACAGCCAAGCGTCACTGGGGGTACTAGTAAACACCAAGGTAACGTCCAAGCTGACATGGGAATGCCAAAAAGAACTGGAAGTCCTGGGAGAGCGAAACAAAGTAACTCTCTTGTGGGTACCAGGACATTCTGGATTAGAAGGCAACAAAAAAGCGAATGAGCTTGCAAGACAGGGATCATCCACACCATATTTTGGACCAGAACTTGCCCTTGGAGTGACCAAAACCACAGCACGAGGGCAAACCAGGGAATGGATCCAAAATAAACACGAGGAATACTGGAGAAACCTTAATAGAATTACACATGGAAAAAGCTTCATAAAGGACCCATCCAGAAGAACGAAGGAAGAACTACTCAGACAAAGTAAGAAAATACTTCGCATAATAGTAGTGTTACTAACAGGGCACGATAACCTAAGAGGACACCTACACCAGATATGCTACCTGTGCGAATGTCAAGCATTGAATCACAAAAGACAGGTATTATTTAGGCAACCGGAAATGAGCCTACAGAAATATATCAACCAACCAGTCTCGGGGTTATACAGACTTGTAAAAGGAACAAGACTAATGGGAGGATTGGTATAAAAGGTAATGGGAGATTAGGCACAAAAATCCCAAAGGCTGCGCTGCCTCCAGTAGCGAATTAAGACGGCTCGGCTCCCAAAGAAGAAGAAGAAAAAGGAAAAGAGCAAATTTTGTAGAAAAAATGGGTTTTTTAATTAACCCTCGCGTTTGCATCATCTGGCAGTAGTATTCGACAGCGATTTCTCTTGACCCCTAACACTGTGCGATAAATAGTTTTCGAGATACAGCCGGCGCCTTTTTTATTTGGACACCCGGTATACAGGCGGGATTTCATGAATGCACGTGCGTTGCACTTGCGCACTACCATAGTCGTACAAATGTACACACATGCGCTAAAACAGCTGCCCGCAAACTTTTTTACATGCGCATCGAGATCCACAAACACATACACATGCCAGACAGACTAATATGTATTAAAAAATCCTTTTTATAACTAAGAAACACTAGAAAAAGAAGTCGAAAACTTGTAACTACTATAACCGAAATGTAAAAATCATTTTATATTAAAATAAACCTAAAATACACTTTATTTTCTCGACGTATTTCATAAGAAGTAGTATTTGTGATTATTTTCCAGTCTCTTCAATTTTTATCTAGATTAAAAAATATCCAGACACGTTTTTAATTTAAAAATACTGAAATGTTTCATATCCGGAGATGCGTCTTCAAATTTGTTTTAATGAAGAGCTACCACGGCACTCTGGTTTGGATGTTTATTTTTAAGCAAGTAATTAGCAGTAGAAACTGTGATTTAATATGAAAAATCTATTTACATTTTTTAAAACTTGTCTTTAATGTAATATATGCTAATATTCCTTTTTTAAATGATGACCCATTATATTAATTAAAGTGCTAACTTGAATATATAATAAATTTTGGTAAAAAACCTATTAAAATTAAACTAACAGCTTATATGTTTTAACCATTAGAAAAAATAATATAATATTTAGGATTTTAATAGTAAAAAGTAGGACAGCACTTCTTCAAAATGTAAATAAAAAGGTATATTTGTATTTTGGTAATATATAATAATTTTAAAAAACCATAATGCTGGTTTAGACCTAATTTTAGTTCCCTTAAATTTATTTTAGGGCTAAAAAGTGACCAAAAACTACTTACCCTTTTATATTTTACACCTACAAAACTTATCACGAATATTTTGACACTGACATGTAAATGGAAAATTAAAATTCGGACAGGTTGGGGTTTTCTATTATGATTCTGCGGATTTAGATTAAAAAGCTACAATGTTGCAGTTTGGCAAACACCATCTTTTTGTGAAAAACGTGTATTTATATGAATTTTTTGTAAATAATGGTCTTAATAACCCTACAATGAGGGGATTGTAAGGTTATTATTGAAGAATTTCCCAGAAAAAAAAATCCAGTAAATTATGCATCGGCAACGGCGAGTCGTTATGTACCTGTCATAGACAAATCATGTGTTAGTATCGGCCATTTGTAATTATACAAGGTGTCCGAAAAATACTTGTACAAAAGATTTCGGACGTCAAAATATATCGATTTAGGCAAACTTAGTTATATCTATGGAAGACTAAAGGAAGGAGTGGAAACAATAGAGGGCGCTCGCTATGATCGTACAGGCTAAGATAATATATAAGAAGGTATTCCAATCCTGCCGTAAAAAAATCTATGAGAGAGCATCAGATCCCCTACAGCTCGTAGGTAGACAAAAAAAAGTTTTTTTTGTAAGTGTGGGATCATTATTAGTAGCTCTTTTTTGAATGAACTTAAGAATGCTAAGGGTTGTTGTGTTGAGACACCATTCCCCAGATACCCAAACAATATTCTAGAGAGGGTCTGATCTGGAAAACATAAAGAGTATACAGATTAGATGAAGATAAATGCTTTTTGACTCGAGAAAGGAATCCCCCTTTTTTAAAGCTGCTGAGGCTATGGATATAATGCATTTGCGCCAGTAAAGGTTATTTTCAAAAGTAACAAACACAAGATTAAAAAATGGTGCTTTTTTCTGCAGAACTCACCCACTAATATATAACGGATGATAATCGGTAGACTTTTTTTGTGACAGGAAACATGACTGTGTTTTGTGGGCATTAAACTGGACAAAATCATCTGCATTATTTACCTGGTATGTATTAAATATGCGTATGATAAAAAAGATATTATTAACATTTTTAGTTGTTTGTAGTAACTTTTATGACCTAAAAATAAGTAAATTTTAAATACCATTTTTGTAAAGCAAAGCAAAATTTTATATATTTTTTCTCATCTGGCAGCAATGCTTTAAATGGAAACTTTTATAAACAATGACTGACAATGACATGTTATGTTAGCAGACATTGTCAAAATGAAATATTTTGATGGATTTTGTTAAGGATTGTACTATGTTCTTTATATATTATACTAGCCAATAAAAATAGTTTATAACATATTTAAATTTTGCTGTTTGGTTATTATTCCATATTTAACTAGTTCGTAATCAGACATGACGCCGATTTTGATGACTTTTTGCAGACCTGTGTTTTTTGGGGCGCTGATCACAAATCTAAAATAAGTTTTTTTTTTCCGGCAAGCTCTTGTTTTGGAGTTATATATATTTTTACCGAAATGATGACACGTTTGTTTTTATTTCTCAAAGTTTTTTTTTTGTTTTTTTTTAAATAATCCGAACTTTGCAAGATCGATTAATTTGTGGATTTTGTAAGTACAGGTAGTTCGGATTCCATTGTAATTGCATGGTTTCTCAGTTATTATTAGAGATATCTGCGGTTTTTGCGTAGTGTCGCTAATTTTTGATGAAATGAAAGTTGACACAAAAATATTTTTTCGACTCTCTTCGTTTTGACATATAGGGCAAAGTAATTTTTTTCCCTTTTTGGATACTTCTCGTATCTCAGTTATTTTAAAAAATTTTAAAAAAAAAATTTTTTAAATAAATTTTTAAAAAAATTTTTTTTAATTTTTTTTTAAAATTATTTAATTTTTTTTTATTTAAAATTTTTTTATTAAAAATTTTTATTAAATTTTATTTAATAATTTATTAAAAAATTTATAAAATTTTTTTTTAAAAAAACATTAATTTTTTTTTTTTTAAATGAATTTTAAAAAAACAAACCCAACCCTTTAAAATTTTAAACAAAAAATAAAATAACAATAATTTTTTTTAATTTAAAAAAGTTTTTTTTTTTTATTTTAAATTTATTAAAAAAAAAAAAGGTAACTATCAATTTCGTTATAGCGAAGAAGTATGATATGCTGGAATGTTTTATACGATGCGACGAAAATAGTAATCAGGCGTCTGACATGTACCTAGAAAGGTATTCCTTTTTATATTTTCTTTGAGTGATGATTTATTATGCTATATTATTTCATTGGGTACCCTGAAAGTAGGCAACTACATCTAGCTATATTTCTTAGAATTCAAACAAAGCTTGTGAAATTTGGATTCTTTATAAAACCTCGCTTAAAACATGCCTTAACAAAATTTGGGAAAATTAATGTTTGGCAAGCGTAATAAATACTCCTTTAACCTCCTGCAGAAATTTTTAAGAAGAAGTAGGAGTGCCAAAAACCGAGGTTTTAAAAAATTC